>CM072527.1:18113451-18208451 GCA_036898135.1 Oncomelania hupensis | reverse complement strand
ACTATGTGTATGGGTCAGGGTGTGTATTGGTTAAGGGGAGAGAAGGATATGACATTATGAAAACCAACGTTACTCACTTCTCTCCTCGCCTTTCCTATCTGATTCCATGCCTCAGCCAGCCCTGCAACACACGTTCATCAATCGACATCAATATAGAAATCAGACAAACCAATACAGTAAATCGATTTTAAAAATCAACACCCGCAAATCACAACAGTCAGCAAAGCTACGACTCCAACAGCTAGACTGTCATAATAGTGCATCGTAAGTATTAAAACCAGTACAAACATTGAGCGCCCGCTGAAGCTCGCCAGCTTTCACACACACGCATACACATACTATCCCCACCCCATGCCACACACCCTATACTTCCTCTCTACCTCCATATCCCCCCCCCTCCCTCTCTTTTTCTCTCTCTCTCTCAATGTCACCTCCCTACCTCTATGTATGATGACTGTTTTAACTTGTGTTCTTCTCTATCCTACGTACGGGGGGGGGGGGGGGGGGGGGGGGGGGGGGGGGGGGGGGGGGGGGGGGGGGGGGGGGGGGGGGGGGGGGGGGGGGGGAGAAGAAGGGGAAAGTATGTTTATTTTTCGGTCCATTAATAATAGTCTTAGTTAATTTTTACCATAGGTCAGGTATATGTTAGTTTAAAATTAATTCTAAATTCTGAATTGTTTACTAAGGACTAGTTGTAAAGTGTAAGACTGGTCCATAGGACCTAATGCTATTACCCTGTTAGACAGATCCATAGGACTTAATGCTATTATCTATTAAAGATTTCTACTTCCATTTCTCTCCCTTTCGGAAATTTCCCAACTGTTCCCCCACACCCAACCTCCTTCTTTGTCTCTCTTTCTCCCCCCTCATCCCCTCCACACACACACTTACAACATTATTATAAGCGATGGACCGGAAAACAACAACATGCAATCAGCCTAAAATGACAGATTATTACTGCAGACAAAGCACTGATTGCTTGTCTACGTGTTCGTTCACCTATGCTTGTTTTATCGCATATAAATCATGTCGTCTTGTTTTGTGTTCGTTAGATTTTATTGGTAAGACTGAATTTAGTCATTTGATTGAAGAAAGAGAACGTATTTTTAATACATCAGTTTTAAAGAAGAATTTTCAAGAGGTTGCATGTAAAAGTTTGAGTATTTAAGAGTAACAGGCTTGTTGTTGTTTTTTTTTTTTTTAAGATTGGAACCATTTTATAATATTTTAAGATAACGTCTCTCTGGTCCTGATTTGGCTCGGAAGAGTCCGCTGGACCTAAAGCAATAATCTTCTTGTTGTTGTTCACGTATGCCACACACTGCTATCATCACGCACATTTCCTTCATCAATAGAGATCACAATATATTCCGGCTTAAAACTAAACGTCGTTACATACCTATTTATTTAATTACATCTGCGCTATATTTACACATGCTGCTGGAAAACGCTTGTGCAGTCACATTGCTAACGAACGGACGGATCGAAGACACCCCACGAGTTCTAAAATATGCCATTCAACCGGAGCAAAACTACAAGAAAAGACGACCGCACAAAGACAAAGAGATATGCTTGAATTATGTATTGATCATTGATTTTAGTCAAAACCATGACTGTTCTAATTTTCAGCGTTTGAAAGCATTCAATAGTTGAAAAGTCAACTCGAGCATTCCAGATAACCATCTGGGGGGGGGGGGGGGGGGGGGGGAGAGAGAGAGAGAAAGAGAGAGCAAGAGAGAGAGAGAGAGAGAGAGAGAGAGAGAGAGAGAGAGAGAGAGAGAGAGAGAGAGAGAGAGAGTGAGGTGACGACGATCAGGACAACGATAATGAGGATTTTGACGACGACAACGATGATGATCATGATGATGATATGATGATGAAAATGACGATGACATGAGATGATGACTCTGATGACTCGCGTTCATTTATAGTCTCTCTCTCTCTCTCTCTCTCTCTCTCTCTCTCTCTCTCTCTCTCTCTCTCTCTCTCTCTCACATGGGCGATGCCCTGAACTTCTGGAATGAAAGATTAGTATTCTCTCTCCTACTCCTCCTCCCCCTCACCCATCATCCCTACCCGTTGGGGGTGCCAGAGGTTTCTATATTAATAGTATCCCCACTTGTGGAAATGTAGTAATTTAAATTCCCACTGTTGCTGTCTTTCTCTTTTGTTCTTTCTCATTCTAATCAATCTATCTCCATCGCTTGACCAGCCTCTTACCTTTTGTCTTGAAAACTCTCCCAAAATCTCCTCATTCGTGTATGGAGTCTGTTGGGTCAGCTTGGGAATATTGGACGCTTTCTGACAAATGGTCACTAGGGTTTTCAATGGTATTATTATTTAGCAATGTAGGCATTTTATATGTATGTGTTTTGTTAATATTTTATAATGATGTTTGTATTCTATTTTGTTTTTGTAAACGGGGGTTCGATAAATTAGATTAAAGCCTCAGAGTCCCCTCATGGGAAGCCTTTATTGTAAAGTGACCGGCTGGTGGAGTGCCTTCAGTGTTACCATTAGCGTTGTTTCAGCAGATCTTTTATACGGATAAAGGGTGAGCCCTCGTTCAACCAAGTTGTGGTCCTCATTCGGCTCTTTGCAGTCCGAGGGACCTTATAAACATATACCCTCTCTCTCCACACACACACACACCACACACACACACACACACACACACACACACTCATAAACACGCACAAACACATGCGCGCTCCACAGTAATGAATAACTTAACTACACATACCATCAAATTATCGTCTGACGTGATGGAAGTTATTACAGTCGCCAATTTATTTATGTATGTATTAAGTTATTACAAAACGGGTCTACTGTAGTAGGAATTAAAGCACGGGACAAAAAAAAAAGCATACACACTATTTTTTTTTTTACAGTAAATCACATGTTACTATTTCAATTAATACAGCTATAATCTCCTTTTCCATATAAACGCGAATAACACGCCATCAGGTATAAACAACATGGTTAAGTTCACCAATAACATTTACTGTCAATACGCCTTCGATTTTCTTCTCCAACATCAAAACACTGGTTGAAAGACATAACCACTACTTCCAACACTAACTACAGATGACAAACTCAATAACAGTTACCATGTCGTATTCGCCTGGAGTAAAACAGTATAGTGACGAAGTTAGAAAGGTGGCCAAGACGAAGCAGATGAATTTATGATAAGCAGCTAGGCCCCTTAATCACATCAAGTTAATGAAGCGTGGCCACGATGAACTTGTTAGGGCTTCTGTTTCCAGCAAGTCAAGCAGCCGTGAATTTTTTTTTTAAACACCGGGTAATAGAGCCTGTGGAGATCTAAGCTCTAAACAGTTTTTGATGGCATTTTGACCTTTAGCGTTCGTATACGCCGATCCGTGTATTACAGAACTGCTCATAGTAGATGGTGCAACGTTGTACTTTAAGGACTATGTTTTATTTGTGACAGTCCCTCTAGTACTAACACAGTAAACAAGCATACGCGCGTGCTGGTGGGCGTAACTTGTGGGAGAGTTTAATTTTCGTTATGATTAATACTATGGTCGTACCATGCCGGCCAAATTCAGTGAGCGTTCTCGGCGAAAGCACAGTCGCTGCAGTGCTGTGCAGCGCCACGCTGACTATGTGGAGAAATAGGATTGTAGTGCGAGGAAATCCATGCGAGGCACAGACTAGACCTCGGTGGATACTCTCGTCCGAAAAGAAAGAAAGAGATTACTCTTATACAGCGCACTTACAAGCTCAGAGAGCTTCTCAAAGCGCTGGCCACTACTATCCAGCAATCACAAAATACTTTGCTGAAGTCAGGATTCGAACCCACATCGCCCGAGACGCACGTACACAAGTCGTGCGCTCTGACGACTGAGCTATCCCTGCCGCCAAAGAGCAACGATAACTCTTCCAACAGAGGTAAATAGCATGTAGAATAATACTTTAAGCGTAAGGTAAAAGAGCGACCGCTCACAAGGTCTCAGGAGTACTCGCTATTCATTGTTTTCAACAAAACATTAGCCAGCAGAGGTAAAACTGCATGACATCTGGAAAATGTGCGCAGCGGCAGAACCGGTCACGCTCATATTTAAAAGACATTTGGCTTAAACTGTGGTCACTGCAACCCCAGTCAAAATGCATCCCAAACGAGAGACAAAAGCAAGTTCGCATAAACACTGGAATTAGTGGCCTCGCTCTAGACTAGAGGAAGCGATTGCCTGGATGCACCTGATGGCCATTTATTACTTTATGACATATTGTACAGTTCAGTTCAGTGGATAGATTAACGTCCCCGGACACAGTGCGTATAGGGGACAAAGCTGTTGTTGCACAGGTTTCATTGCATCCCTTTTACAACTGTGAAACCCAGCTGACGTATTCCAAAAATTGCCTGAACTACAAGTGTCTGAAAATAACCAAGACATTAGTGTCTAAACACTGAGTAGGTAGTTTCACCTTAAGAAACGGGACCGCGTTAGCAAAGCTGCGAGGGTATATTGGGAGTGAAAGGAAAAATCTCTCTTCCGTCTTCTGCCGCCAGTGTTTTTTGAAACGTTGATTTAGTTGGTTTTGAAGTAGTAACTGAATACTGCCATGACGCAGTGTTAAGCCAGCTCATTAGTTTAGTTGTGTTTGGTTGAAAATCAAATAACTCAAGACAGATGCAACGCAGAGAAAGGTATTCACTATTGACTTTTCCATGAAAGTTTGAACTTTAGGCGAACACTTCGTTCACAAAGCGGCTCTATTTGGCAATGTGTACTACACACCTCCTCCCTCCCCTTCTTACCCTCCCCCCCCCCACACTACCTTAGAAGACAGCACCAAGATATTATTAACATTATAAATATATTTTCTTATGAAACTCGGGAAATGAAACTCGGGAAACGCCTGAAAAATAATGTATTATAATATATACTGTAATTCACAGTAGACCTTCAGATGACAGCTGATATATAAACTATAGTGGGGTCGCCGAGATATAAATAACTACATATTATAGTCGAGCTACATATTGTTGTTGCTGAAATATAACTACATATAAATAACAACATATTGTAGCCGCTGTGATTTAAATATCTACATGTTGTAGTCGAACTACATATTCTTGTTGCTGTTCAGATATAAATACATATAAATAACAACATATTGTGGTCGCTGAGATTTAAATAGAAACATAATTGTACTAGCTGAAATAGAAATAACTACATATTGTAGTCGCTGAGATATAACTAAATGTTGAGACAAAAATACATATTATATTGTAGGCGCAAATACATATTTTATCTCCGTGCCAATTTGTAATGCACCCCTACTCCCTCCACTCCCCGCACACCACCTCAGAAGACAGCACTAACACATTATTAACATTATAAATATATTTCCTTATGAAACTCGGCCTACCCGTGAAAAATAATGTATCATAGTATCTACTGTAATTCACAGTAGACCTCCAGATGACAGCTGATATATAAAGTATAGTGTAGTCGCCGAGATAGAAATAACTACATATTATAGTCGAACTAAGCCTACATATTGTTGTTGCTGAGATATAATTACATATTGTTGTTGTTGTTGACATATAACTACATATAATTAACAACATATTGTGGTCGTTGAGATTTAAATAACATAGTGTACTCGCTGAATTATAAATAACCACATTTTGTAGTCGCTGAGATATAATTATATGTCGAGACAGAAATACATATTGTAGGCGCAAATACATACTGTATCTCCGTGCCCCAAATCCATTGGCTACAGAGAGATATATTGTAATTACGCATAATCCGAGTGGCAGGATTCATTTAGCTCTGGGTGAACTGTTTGCTTAGATAAAAAGACACGCTACCCATGTTTGTGGGGGGTGACACAGCCCTATAACATTGTGGGGTCAGTGTTTGTCTCCAGTCTTACCCTTCTTTTGTCTTTATGAATGAAGCGAAGCAATGATTTTTCACTGCTTTGTTGTGCCAAGTTTGCCTTGAGTATCAAAAAACACACAAAGCTGAATAAATAAGCCTCAATGTTCTTCATGGTGCAGGCGTAATGTGGACTTTTAGTCAGTTTTGGATCAAACTTCTGTTGAAACGAACGTCTTTTTCTGTGGAGGCTCAGTGGATCAACTGCGGCATGATGAAATTATGTAGGAATTCAGTGACCTAATTTTATGCCGCTATGGCCGTTTGGACTTCACACGACTTCGCAACACTATCCTATGAAACGCTTCCCTATACAATATGTTTGCACGTGCAAAATATTGACACTCCGCCATGATACCACATATTATTCACCCGTGAAAAGTCTGCATACGTTTCTCTATAGAACGAAAATCGCGCGTGAAACAAGTGTGTGATACAATTTCCGGTGCCAATATCACATAGTGTCGCTGCGATCATTCTTTGCGACCTCTTGTGTTTTATTTAATTCTGGCGTGTCTCATTACCTTTCCCGCACATGAATTCAGCATCGGGCAATCTCTTTGGGGTAGAGGTCTCCACACACCGCCTGAACGTACCCACAGCAAACGAATTCAAACTTGTGACAGTTCCCTTGGGGGTACAGTTCTCCCTGCACGCACCCTTCCCATCTGAACCTGCCCAATACAGTAAATGAATTCAGAATCCTACACCCGCAGCTCCATTTCTCCTGAAGATGATTTTTTGTTTTCAAAACCTACAGGGAACGACTACTAAAACTCGGTCCTCCACTCCCATCCCCCACTCCCATCTCGTTCCTACAATAAATGAATTCAGAATGTCGCCCGTGTTTTGTTTGGGTTTACCTTGCCCGCAAGCATCTTATCACTGACGCTACTGCCAAACTAATTTCCTTTCTTGTCACGCTTAGACTATTGTAACTATCTTCTGGCTAGACTTCATCTTCTGTTCATCTGATCCAAAGTGTTCATAACTCGGCTGCTCGTCTGGTTCTCAAAAAGAAAAAAATCTGATCATATCACACATTCTCCACTGGTTTCCTGTATCTCAGAGGATTATTTACAAAATCTGTACTTTCTGTTACAAGTGCGTCCATGTATTAGCCCCTTCCTACTTCATTCAGAACATTCACTTCTACAAGCCATCTAAAAATCTTCGTTCGTCCTCTGACACCCTCAAGATACAAATACCCCGCTACAAACTCTCCTCTACAGGGTGTCGATCATTCTCAGTGCTTGGTCCTTCAACTTTAAACTCTCTTCCTCTCTCTCTTCGCAGCTCTCAGAACATAGCCGCTGAAAAGCGTGACGAGAAAAAAAAAAAGCTGCACACGGACATGGATCGAGACTTGGACTTTGATAGATTGCGTTTTGTGATTTTTTTTTCCCTTCTCGGAGCGATTTTTTTTTCTCGGAGCGATTTTTTTTTCTCGGACCTCTAATTTTCTCGGGAGTGACGGTACCTTTTCTCGGAAAATCGAGGAGAGTTCCCCAGCCTGACTCTATATATGAGGATAACTGTGGGGTTTTGTACCCGATCACCCAGTGTTCGGAAGCGCAAACCTTGTCTACAGACTAGTTAGTGTTGGGAGGGGTGACATTCAAACTGGGAAAGGAAGAAAACGTGAGACTTCACAACCATCTCCCTTGAGAAACCGTGGTGACTGAGCAAGCGATGAAGAAGAAATGTGCACCGCCCTCATCAAGATGGCTCTTAGAAAATGAAGGTCAGAAAAAAAAACGTGGCACAACCACCTCTCTTTGAGAAGCCGTGAGGAAGAAGCGAGGAAGAAGAAACAGAAACCGCCCTCATCAAACTGGCTCTTAGAAAAGGAGGTCGTAAAGCTGCTCTTTCCCCAAAGAGCGAAGGGTGACACCCAAACAACTGTAAAAGTCTTGCCGTCTCTGATCTTTATATTCAAATTCGAATTTTTATTTTAATAAACTGTCAAATTCACGCTGATGACTATTTATATTTATATATTCATTTTACTTAACATCATAATTGTCACGAATGCTTGGATGTAATCTGTTGAGCTATTACATTCTTAATTAGTAGATTGAATGAATTTGTTCTCGTCACATAACATGTAACTTGTTATTTAATGATCATTACCAGTGTTATGGTACTCTTAAATGTAATCTAGTTATGAGATAAGCAACCTGCTCAGTTGTGTCTTTGCTGTGTATTTTATTACTAATGTGTTTTAAGAATGTTGCTACTGCACTATATTATGTAATTGGTTGTTGACTGTCATCTATGTATAGATGAATGTAGAATGTTCTAGTCATGCCTCTACCTTTTAAGCACTGCCATTATAATCATGTATAGACCGGGATATGTATAGTTTTTAAGACAACAACTTGTGCTGTCATTAGATTATTTTGTGTGTGGGTGTGTGTGCTTGTGGGCTTTCTCTGCGTGAATGTAAAATTATTAGTTATTATTGATGTGGGGTTTAGATTGTGAATGTCCGTTTTTGATTGGAATTTAAGATTGCTGCTGTGCCATTAGAATTAAAAATGAATGTGTCTCTGTTGTTTGTGTATATAAAATGGATATATTGCATGCTTCTTGCGGACGACGAGCCAAAGACAAATTTCTGTATGTGATGAATATCAGACAATAAAGTTATATTGTATTGTATTGTATTATATTTGCTTATATTCTCGTATATATCTTTTTTTCCCCCAGTGATTGATATTTATACAATTAAAATCTAACGGTCGTGTTCGAGCATTCTAAAGAGCTGCTGCAGTGGCTTATCTCTCGTAAAAACATGTACAGGCGCACACAAATAAACCGGCACAGCGTGACCCATACACTGACAGCATAAGCTACGAGGTTTTGATGTATGTGACCCAGGGGTGGCGGATTAATCCTGTGTCTGTTATGTCAAGTGACACCCAATGAGTCTACATTTGATATAACTATTGGTAAGGTCCCGCGAAGTACTATTGGATCCCAAGATGAGTAACAGTTTAAAGTTGTTTATACGATTATCGGACAGCCTTCATCCCAATACTGCGGGTGAATAAGTTCTTCAATGACCATACTACCTAATGTAAACGTCTGACAGAAAATAAATCAATAAATGACCAAAGACTCACTTTTAAGTTTGTAACACAATTTTGAAATTTCCAGATTTGAAATACAATTTTGGAAGGTTTGATGTAACGTTTTACGATTACTTTTTGGGGGGGTTAAATTTTAAAATAAATATTTTGGGAGCTTTCAAATAATCTTTTATGACATTTGTTTTTAATGTTTGAAATAATGCTGGGAGGTTTGAAGTAACGCTTTATAATAACTTTTAAGTTTGAAATAACAATTCTGCTTTTAGGCCTTCGTACCGTGAACACAACTGTGGATGTTTGTCCAGTTTGCAAATTCAACTCGGTAGGTCTTGTGGTGCCTGACAACAGGATAATGTAAGCGATGACAGGGGAAAGAGAAGGGGGAGGGTGGCTAATCAGGTTGTCCACACACGGGGATCAGCCTTCCTTAAGGCAATACGGCACGACTGGACGCTGCTCAGTAGTCAGGCTATGTCAAACCCTGCAACGATACATACAGGGCTAATGTAGCCCAGCCTCACACCACTGATACACAAACACACACGCCGGGTGCCAACAGCAATATCAGGCACTGTCACCTACTCTCACAAGGAGAACGGAGCCAGTAAGGTTGCAAGACGGACAGCTACAGGTCTGCAACGTGGGTTAACGATACCCAATTTGCACCATTCACACACACACACACACACACACACATGCGTGTACGAGGTACAAATGGGGTAATTTCACCAACTTCGCGTCCCTTAGGCGGCGAATTAGGTCAAATTTCTTCAAAAAAGACACTTTTTCGCAAGAAGTTTGACCTAATTCCTCGCTCCTAAGAGACGAAGTAGGTCAATTTTCTTCAAAAAAGCACATTTTTCGCAAAAAGTTTGACCTAATTCCTCGCCTATTAGAGACGAAGTAGGTCAAGTTTGTTCAAAAACACAGCTAGGATAAGGAACTTTCCTCGACGATTAGGGTAAGGCAGTGCCTCGACGATTAGGGTAAGGCAGTGCCTCGACGATTAGGGTAAGGCAGTGCAACTAGCCCTGACCCTAACCCTTTCGAGGCACTGCCTTACCCTAATCGTCGAGGCACTGCCTTACCCTAATCGTCGAGGCACTGCCTTACCCTAATCGTCGAGGAAAGTTCCTTATCCTACCTGTCTGGAAGATGCACTACAACTACACTTCACGAAGTGTAGTTGTAGTGCATGTGCACTTAAAGTACACTTGGCCAAGTGTACTTTAAGTGCACATGCACTACAACTACACTTTGTGAAGTGTAGTTGTAGTGCACATGCACTACAACTACACTGCCAGCAGTGTAGTTGTAGTGCACATGCACTTAAAGTACACTGCCAGCAGTGTAGTTGTAGTGCACATGCACTACAACTACACTGCCATGTACTTAGAACAAATGAGGAACGCCAGACAAATGGGGAACGACAAAATTACCTCATTTAGTACTACAAAAGGCAAATTCCGTTCCCCAAATGTGATGTTTCACAAGTACACACACACACACACACACACACACACACACACACACGCACGCACGCACACGCTCACGCGCGCTCACACACGCACGCAAGCGCTCACACACGCATCAGGTTCTAACGAGTTCAGATCAGATACTTTAGCGATCAATCAACAACATCAAGATGAATTCCGGTCGTCAGTTATAATAGTCTTCAAATCTTCAACTTTTCACTACAGTTGCTCTACCCAAAAACATTAGGAAAGGTTGGGATCTATTGGGTGACATTTAAACACCAGTCAGGTGTTCTTTCACTTTGCCAGGTATAGTCTGTGATTGGCATGTGATATGACTTAGTGCAATGTGGAATGTGGCTTTTCCCAAACAAGCTTCTCTACACGTGTTTCTGTATTCTGCATTTTTTTTTTGTGTGTCATTGTATTATGTTGGCACCACAATGGAATTTCTCTGTTGAGATACTAATGTGTGGTGGAAATTGCGCTGTGTAAGAGAAAAGCGTTTCAATCAACATTGTATATTAGCCTAGTTCTTTTGTACTGCCACTGCTAAGCTACAAGATAGTGAGTGGCCAGCAAGATAACACATCACGAGGTCCTTTATACTACAAGCGTGGAAAGACAATGCCCAGGAAAGTGGGGGTCCATTTCTGACTTAAGGCAACGCCCCGAGCCGCTCTCTGAGCTGGAAAGTGATCTGTGAAGGAAGAAATGCTTTCAATCAACATTGTATGTTAGTGGGGTCCCTCCAATCCCTCCCCCCACCCCCTCTCCACTTTACCTTCCTGCCACTGCTAGGCTACATGATAGTGGGCCAGCAGGAAAACACATTATGATGTCCTGTACTAAAAGCGTGGAAAGACGATGCCCAGGGCACCCATACCCTTGATTACTGCATGGACCCTATATACTACATATATAGAGTCCATGATTACTGTGCTGTGTAGACGACTACCTCGCTATATACGACCTGCTACCTACTTCTCGCTGTGGTTCATCCTTGCTTTAAGAGGAAACAAGTCTAGAGGACTCTCAGTACGCTCCTTAGTACCCCGAGTTATGGTCGTCAACTTTGATGACTGGGTGCTTTAAACTCTTTATGGCATTCGTTACCCATTCTTGGCCCGGTGGTTAGCGACGGCTGTAAAACCTGGCCAGATTGTAGTGGGCAGATTTATGAAGATCTTTGGAAGCGCCCAAAACAGCTCTGAGACACTTTGACAGGACAGCGCAGCTCTCTCTTCCCCCTTCCCCCCCCCCTTTAGAAAAAAGAAGAAAAACAAGTCCTTTCAGGACTGTTAAAACGGAGCACCCTTTAAAATCACTATTCGTTTAGCTCCCATGAAACCTACGTTTTAGTAGTATAAAACTGAAAAGATTTGTAATGATTCCATTCCTTTCACACGGTGTCCTGGCGCGATAAAATCGTGTGATACGAAATAGCATACCTCTAAAATCTGAACTTGAACAATGACACAGCCATTTTCAACTTAAGACCGGGTTCTACATTCAACAGCGCGGTGTTGCCAAGCTGTCACCGAGACGCAAATATTTAATAACATGCATAAAACTTCATTAAAAATTTTTATAAAGCGCCCACATAAGGGAAAGGTGTATAAAGTAGACGCAAATGTTTCAAGTGCATGCATAAACACATTAAGGTCTTGCATAAACAGCGAATATCCATGCAATAATAAGCGCCACCCCCTTGCCAAAATGTATCAAGTGTATTATCGTTGCCAAATACGAGCCTACAGTCTTCTACAGCGGAATGCGTTGCAGTTTATTATTGTAGTTCATTAATTTATCAATAATGCGTTAATAATGTATTTAAAACGAATGTTTACGAGCATGAATCAACGTAATAACTGTCTACGAGCGTGAGGCAATGTAACAGCGATGAGCTCTACCCCTGGCCAAAATATATCACGTGTACGATGTTGGCCAAACTGTATCTTTCCACACTGGGATCGGGGGTGGCTGTGTGCGTGTGTGCGCGTGTGTCTGTGTCTTTCACGTTACTGGCGCTGGGGACGGGCAAAGGTATTTTTTTCGAGGTTCTCAGATCCCAAACTTAGGTTGACAATCTGAGAACCTAGGAAAAAAGTGTTTAAACCTCCACGACCCTTCCAATTAAGACGGGCCATAATCCCTTGATACAGGGGCATTGGCAAGCTATGGGAGGTCGCCTATGTACAGTATTTCCTACGCTGGGTGGGTTAGGTAGCTTGCTGGGAGCTGCCAGACTGCGGGGTTACCCCGTACGAGGCGAAAAGTTGGCAAGAGATGGCCTAGGGTCGCAGTGAGTTAGCGGCCGGTTTTCTATGCCGAGGGTCTCGCGGGTACGATTCCCGAAAGGGGCGAACTTATGTGACGAGGCTATTCAGGTCATCGAGGGTTTTCTCCGGGTACTCCGGTTTCATCCCTTCCTTCAATGGGTAGCAGACACTCTAGCATGAAAAAAAATCGATTTCCTTTCTGTCTTCTTATAACGATCTCCCTGCCTTTACACCACATGTTTGCTTAGTGTGTGTGAGAGAGTGGGTGAAACATGGAAGCGTGTATGTTGGTACAGATCGCCGCCCTTTGGTGATTTGGGAAAAGCTCCTATATATAGCATCCATGATGATGATGATGATGATGATGATGATGATAATTATTATAAATATTATTATTATTATAATTATTATTATAATTATTATTATTATTATTATTATTATTATTATTATTATTATTATTATTATTATTATTATTATGAATCCTATATTGTCCCCATTAACATATATACAAGGAGATTCCTGTGCCGTGTTCATCTGCATATGAAAATTAACTATTGGTCTCCGCACAATTAAGTTATGATAGCAACATAAACTTTGAAAAGAAAGACATAAAGATAATGATGAACTCATTAAAACTTGTTTAAACCGACACAGTAAATAAAGTAATACGGTAGGAAGTTAGTTATTCATTGCTTACAGGGTCCAGCGGACTGCAAAGAGCCGAATCAGGACCACAAAATCAAGACCACAACTTCGCTGAAAGAGGACTCGCGGTCGCCCCTGATCCGCATAAAAGATCTGTAGAAGGGGCGGGCGGGCTTGGTGAGGAGAAAGCGACGGCAAAAGAATTATTGAAGCATTCGATGTTATTCCCTTGAATGCTTTCACAAGAGTCGGGGGCCGGGGGTAGGGGGAGGAGAGGGAGAGAAAGACACACATACAGACAAACACACAGAGACAGATACACTGTCTTCATACTTCGTTGACCAAATCAGAGATATCGGTGTGAATCTGGACGCTTCCCTTCCTGTGGTATACCCGACTCTTGACATCAAAGATTCAGTGACCTCCGCAGGTTCTCCACTTGCACAGTTTCAGTGCACCGATGTGGGAAAACTAAAAAAGCTGAAAGCCAGATCTAATAAGACATCTTGTGAAGTTGACCCTGACCCAACAAAAGTGGTTATCCCCTTTCTTGATGTGCTTATGCCAGTTTTAATCAAGATCATTAAGGCATGCCTCACGTCAGGCTGTGCCCCTCAGTGTTTTAAATCAGCTGTTATTAAAACTCTGCTGAAGAAGTCTGAACTTGACCTTACAGAATGCAGACATTTTAGACCCGTGTGTAAACTTCCATACCTATCGAAACTGCTTGAAACAGTCGTCGCTGAGCAGCTAATGCACCATCTGAATGTGCATGACTGTCTTGATAAATTTCAGTCTGCCTATTGGCCAGATTTCAAGAGACTGCACTTTTATTTGTTGTAAATAACATTTTACTGAGTTTAAAATCAGGCAACTTAGTTCTCCTGATTCTGCTTGACCTCAGTTCAGCGTTTGACACTATTAACCACAAATTGTTGTTAAATGCCGAATTGATGGAGCTGCGCCGCAGTAGTTTTCATCGTTCCTGAATGATCGTTCTCAGAGAGTTATTGTTGGCTCTTCTTCTTCAAGCGCAGCAGCACTAACTTGTGGTGTCCCACAAGGATCGGTGTTAGGTCCACTTCTCTTCTCCATCTACACTTTACAGCTAGGTCGAGTAATAAAGCAGCACAAGATTGATTAATTATTTATCGTTTGCATATGAAACACAGTTGGCAAAAAGGTGTTCACCTGATCCCGTGACTGCAAAAGAGGTCATTAAAAGACTGGAGTCTTGCTGTGCAGCTGTGTAGTCTTAGCTGGTACAAAATCGTTTAAAATTAAACGACAGCGTCCAGGTAGGGTCAGTTAGTTATCCATTGCTTACAGGGTCCAGCAAAGAACCGAATCAGGACCACAAAATCAGGACCACAACTTGGACTCGCCCCTGATCCGTATAAAAGATCTACTGAAAGTTCCCGAGTGGTAACACTGAAGACACTCCACCAGCCGGTCACTTTAAAATAAAGACATCCCACGCATGGGACGCTGAGGCTATACTCTAATTTATCGAACACCCGTTTACAAAAACAAAATAGAATGAAAACATCATTATAAAATATTAACAAAACACATACATATACAATGCCTACATTGCTAAATAATATCATAGGAAGCCCTAGAGACCATTTGGCAGAAAGCGTATAATATTCTCAAGCTCTCCCAACAGACCTCATACAAAATTGAGGAGTTTTGGAAGAGTTTTCAAGAAAAAGGGAGGCTACCATTTCCTTCAGTGACTCAGTCAGAGATTTGGGTCCCATTCTTGACAGAGTTGACAATGTCCAAGCACATAAAAGAAGTAGACAATGTTATTTTCAGCTTAGGATTTTCGGAAAAATATGTCCGATGTTGACCCAAGCAGCTGCAAAAGCAGTCGCCCTAACAACTGTCATGTCCAGAGTGGACTTTTGTAACAGCACATTCTGTTGGACAAACTACAAAAGATCCAAAACACGGCCGCCATGGTAGTCACATGCACAAAGCGTACGGACCACATTACACCCGTACTTGACTATCTGCACTGGCTCCCTGTTAAAAAAAAACAACACCACCGTATTGACCATAAGATCATGTCAATTCCTTTCGCTTGTGTGCACGAGTCTGCTCCAGGATACCTGTCTGAGATGGTCCCTATGTATGAGCCATCTTGTTAGCCTCGCTCTTCTTTCCAGACCCGTTTTCGCCTGCCATACTTTGAGGAGACAAACAAAAAGAGATCTGGTGCCCGAACCTTACAGAATGCAGTCCCAAAGCTATAAAATACACTGCCTGAGACGGTCAAAAGGGCAGACTGTGTCGTTTAGGCAAAGGCTCACTTGTTTACATTGTAGAAACTTAGTGAACCAAGCCCCCCTCTCTCTCTCATTTCTGCTGTCCACCTCCGTCCTCCCACACCGGACTTTATCTTTCCCGTCGTTTTTGTTATTCTTTATTTCTCCTTATCGCGCATTGAGCATTCGAAAATGGATGGAGACACGCGCGTTATAATTGGACATCATTACCATCATCAGATACAGATAGTCACAAGGTTACTGACGAGGTCCTCAGCCTGTTCGCCATGAGAACAATGGCGCAAATAAAATATGCTACACTACACTAGTGGTCCCAACTGCCGCATCGCCAATGGTGAGTACAGGCGTTGAAGGTCAAATGTTCATTTCTATATGTTCATTTCTACACTAGACACGCACACAAACAAGACAGAAAATGTCAAAACTCAAGCATCATCATCACAGATATGTGTTGTACATTAACACACACACACACACACACACACACACACACACACACACACACACCCCACACACACACACACACCCAAACACACACAAAATAGAAACAACAGATTTAGTTAACGCATGAATAATTATACTTACAGAATTTACAATGACTAAATCCACTGGGTCATAGTCCAGGCAACGAAGAAAAGAATAGATGAATACAGGGAATTCCAGATTTTCAGGAGATGAATACAGAGCAATTCCAGATTTTCAGGAGACGAATTTCAGAATTCCAGACTGTCGTGAGACGAATACCGAAGAATTCCACTGTTCAGTAGATGGATATTAGAACATAGCCGATAGATGTTTGTTTTCTTCTTTACTTAATTAAAAAAAATCCTATGGTCTGCAGGCGAAATGTTGAATTCAAAAGGAACATAAGATGGCCAACTAACTCCCAGGAAACAATGGTCAACTTCTCGGATTGGCCGCCGATGTAGGTTTGTCACAACCGCCAATGTAGTATCCAGCAGTTTACTTCGCACAGATAGCAGTACTGTATTACAATTTGAAATTATTATTTTAAAAATATGAAAATCTATACTTCAGTTGTTTGTTGTCGTCTTCCGCAAATATTCCAAACTAATCCAATCAACAAATCACTATTACCCACAGTTGGCTGAAACAAACCAACAAAGGTTTCGATAGGAATCGAATCACAAAAGAAATGCTGTCGTTATTTATGAGATAAGTTTGCAGTCAATAATCGGCGGTGATTTTTGTTTTTAAATATATTTTGTTAGTGAGTAAGTCATTGTTTATAGGATCCAGCAGACTGCAAAGAGCCGAATCAGGACCACAATTTGGTGAAAAATCTGATGATACAACTCTAACGTTAACACTGAATGCACTCCACCAGCCGGTCACTTTATAATAAAGGCATCCCATTCAGGGGACGCTGTAGCTTTACTCTAATTTATCGAACCCTCGTTTACAAAACAAAATAGAATATAAACATCATTATAAAATATTAAGAAAACACATACTTGGAAAATGCATACATTGCAAAATAATAATACCAGAGAAAGTCCTAGTGACCATTTGGAAGAAAGCGTCCAATATCCCCAAGATGCCCCAACAGAGATTGGGAGATTTCTCAAGAAAAAAGGTAGGTGGCTGTTATAGCGTAGAAGATAGTAGATTGATAGAACAGATTAGGAAAGAGAAAGAACAAATGAGAATGACTGAAACAGTGGTAATTTAATTTCCACAAAGTGGGAATACTATTTATAAAGAAAACCCCGGCACCCCAAAGAGGTTTTAAATATATAAATGAAGTTGGGTCTCCCTGAAGAACATCACACAACCAAACGACAATAACAATCATCAGTACGAGGACATAATATAAAATAAATAAATAAATAAATAAAAAAATTTTTTTTACCGCTGAAATAGTCGCACAGTATTTTGGTATCTGAAAGTTGGCATTTAATATCAGAACGTTGCTTTGCGCAAATCGATGTGCATCTCTCTCTCTCTCTCTCTCTCTCTCTCTCTCTCTCTCTCTCTCTTTCTCTCTCTCTCTCTCTCTCTCTCTCTCTCACACGCACACACAATTAAAACCAAACATCGTCTTCAGGTCAAAAGATACACTGAGAAAACGTTTGAGTAATAATAATCAGACAATCAAACTGAAAATCACACTCAAGTCGGAAAAATCATAAACGATGATAATAAGCAAAAATTGTATCAATCACGAAACAAAACAAAAAAAATTAAAAGAACAATATTTAAACACAAAATAAAAATCAAGAGTCTAGTCAACAACAATGATACTGAATCAAAAACGTCACAAAGTCCAGTTGACATATAACCCTACAAAATTATTATTAAAATTCCAAACGGAGAAAATGCTGTCACAGTCCATAATTGCATTCGCACACAAAACTAAATAAAAAGTCAAGTTGACACAGTGTTTGGGGGCAACGGAAAAAAGGGAGGGAGCAACTGCTACTACCACTAGTGTCCACAGTATGCAAGCTATAAAACATATAAAGGCACGATATGGGTGTCACCGCACAGCGAACGCCAGCACCGCAGTTTAAGACACTGAGGCTTGGACTGAGCCAGCACTGCACCGCCGCCAGGTAAGGGACTAACTAGTCCGTCGCCGTGCATGCGTGCAAAGGCTGGGGCACAGTGGTTGAGGTAAGGGCCTCGGGTAACTGTATCAAACCATTCACTCGCTTGGATACAAAGCTCTCGCTCTGGTATGTTATTTTCTGGCATGCAGCTGAAACACACTGACTCAAGAAGTTGGGAGTTAGTTGACCATTGCAAGTTCCTTCGAAGTAACATTTCGACAGTACTTATATAAAATCCCTTGTAAGCTTTAGAACCATTTGATACGGGTTTCTTGCCTATATGTCATAAAACGAATACTTGTGTTTTAGGTCGTCCTATTCTAGAATATACGGTCTATTACAAAAGCAATGCGTTGATTAGCTCATGCAAGACTAATACTATAATAGGTCTATTACTAAGGTTGTGTCCTGAGTTGTTTTAGTATCACTTTGATCTACGTCGTACGCTCATCAGCTCATGTAAGAAGACGAAGAAGACGGCGACGACGACGATTATTATTGCTGCTGCTGCTTCGACTGCTACTGCTACTACTACTACTACTATCCTCATCATCATCACCATCATGGTTACTACTACTATTGCTGCTACTACTACTACTACTACTAATACTACGTCTACTACTACTACGTCTACTGCTTTTAAGTACTGCATGTTAATAATATAATATTACTAATAGCACCAGCCATACAAACAAATGCAAACACGTTGAAATCGAAAGCACCTGAAGGACATTTTTTGTTGACATGTAATGCTGGAAGAAAATGAATAATTATTTACGAGTAGGCCACGCAAGACACACTATACAATTCCTATCATAATTCTAAAAGTTCGCTTCGAGTTCCAGTAGGGCATTCCACGTCCAATGCCTGATGCTGAGCTGCAATTTGACTAGAATAAATTCCAACAGATTAGCTTATCATAACTGAGTTAACAGCAAGGGCAGTGTTCTCCAAGAACAATCCCAGCTATTGTATTGTCGGATGGCTGAATAAACATTAGTTCCTGCCTACGGCCAGTGCCTTGGGCGGCTTTCTGAATTGGAAAAGCGTGATATAAGAACAATGCACTACATCCTCAAGTCTCAACTCCCCAAAGTTTGGTAAAGTCTCGATCGGACCAATGCAGTCTTTATATGTAGCAATTCCTGGCTAAATGTCACGGCTGAATAATTTTATAAAAATTTATAAAAAAAAAAATCCCGGAAAGAAAACTTGTTATTTTAAAATAATCTTGCAAGCTTCGATTCTATGTGCAATGCTTGCTGTTGTATGTGCCAAAAATAACCCGTGTAATATTACCGCGAGTTTCGATTAGGTCAGAACATTTTCCATGTCCAATGTGGCTTGGCTGAATACATTACTTCTACCACAAGCTTTCTTATAACAGCGTTGCAATTCATGTGCAATGCTCGCTACTGTCGTATGCAGAATACAAGCAGCTTAATATTATTACAACTGAAAGTTTTGGATTCGACAAAGGCATTTTTCCACGCTTCACGTACCGTGGCTGAATAAACTATTTTTATTATAATTGCAAGTTTGAAGTCATGTGCAAATTTACTTCGCAGGATAAATTGTGCATTCTGTAATAGTCAAATCGCAATTGCATGTTCGATTTCACCGGCTGACTTCGCTGATCTTTTGGGATCCAGAAGGGTTATGTTAAGACAGAGTACATGAGGCCCTCGACGCACGAGCTCATTCAAAATAAGAATGTCCTTTAAATATTGTCAATACTCTTGTGCATGCTATGCTCTGCAAAACGCACCGACTGTGTGCAGCTCTATTTACAAAAAAAAAAAAGAAAAGTTCCAAACGATTAGTCGTCGCACATATCACACATGCCGAATGTCAGTAGTGAGTGAGCGTCTTTTAATGTGGTGTAGTTTACCTCCTTCAACTTTTCAACCCGTCTTTTGGAAAGAAGCCTTTTTTCACATGCTGAAGTTTTATTGCTATGGACAGCCTGTAGATCTTTACATACTAATACGTTATATATCTACTGTTGCAGGCGTACACCAACAATTATATAAATCCATCCATCCACCCATCTCTGAGAACATGCGCGGGCGGGCGGGCAGACGAACAGACAGTCACACACACACATTACATTACATTACATTACATTACATTACATTACATTACATGAGTATTGCTTTAGGTCCAGCAGTATAGCCGAATCAGAACCACAAAATCAAGACCACAATTTCGCTGAAAGAGGACTCGCCCCCGACCAGCACAAAAGATCTGCCGAAACAACCCCAGTGGCAACACTGAAGGCACTCCACCAGCCGGTCGTTTTACAATAAAGATATCCCACGCAGGGGACGGCTGAGGCTATACTCTAATTTATCGAACCCCAGTTTACAAAAATAAAATGGATAACAAACATCTTTATAAAATATCAACAAAACACATACATATAAAATGCCTATATTACCAAATAATAACATCATAGGAAGCCCCAGTGACCACCTGGCAGAAAGCGTCCAATATTCCCAAGCTGATCCAACAGACCTCACACACAAATGAGGAGTTTTGTCCCGGAAGAGTTTTCAAGAAAAAAAGTAGGTGACTTGTCTAGCAAGGAAAAAGAAGAAGATAGTATAGTAGATTGATAGAACAGAGTAGGAATGAGAAAGAACAAAGGAGAAAGACAGCGACAGTGGGAAATTAAAGCACTAAATTTCCAGAAAGTGGGGATACTATTTATACTGAAACCCCCGGCACCCCCACGGGGGAAGTCACACACACACACACACGCACACACACAAAATAATTCCCGTATACCCATGTAAACTACATTTTCGGGATATAATTATAGTCTTCATTATCACCGAATAAGAAAGCGAGACAAATGTGTACCGAATACGGGAGCAAAGCTCTCTTTGCAAACTATTTCCTGTATAATTTGGCACAGAAGTCATATAATAAAGCATGCGAGAATCGATTGATGATTATTTAGATACTCCGGTATTGCCAAATACACGAAATGCCTCATCAGAGGCTAACAATCTTTAAAACTGACAACACACAGAAACTGACACACGCGACCTGTGAAATACTTACTATAAAGACTTGCGCTACGCTTAAAGAGCTGCATTCAACAGTTTGCAACCTCAATCCACCCTACCGAATGGAGGCAGGCACAAAGTCAGAGGCTTGACCTGCCGCCGTAGCTTAGCGTTCGCCTGGCACACCGATGACTCAGGTTCGATCCCGCGGAGGACAAGATACAAGTGAACCTTTTCAATAACTTCTTTTATTTGATTTACGTATTTAATCGTCCCTATACAGCGCTTTTCCCCCTCAAGAGCCGCTCAAGGCGCTGGTCGAGTCACAACAGGATCTACCGCAAGCCCTCCTAAGCGCCCATTCACTGTTCATCTATTTCACATTGATTTGCATAAAGGTTATAAATCTTCATTCCTCGATTCAGTGCGGAAAGAGTTAAATAATCTAGGACTTGGTAATTTTTGGTTAAATCAGGGGCTAACCAATGTTATGCCTTCTGCTTCAGTTTTTAAGTGTACAATTAAACAACGCCTACATGATCAGTTTATTCAAGGCTGGTTCGAGGAAATAAACAATAATGAATTTTACTATAATTATCGAATGTTTAAGCTACATTTTGAATTTGAAAAATATTTGCATGTTCTACCAACAAATCTTGCAATATCTGTTCTAAAGTTTAGGACACTTAACCACAGAATGCCAGTGCAGAGAGGCCGATATTTTAACATTCCTAGACACGAACGTGTATGTCAAAAATGTAATAGTGGCGATCTTGGTGATGAGTTTCATTATTTATTTTTGTGTTCACATTTTTGTAACTCGAGAAGAGATTTATTAAAATCATATTATTCTAGATATCCCAATGACATCAAATTTCAAGAATTATTGTCATCTAACAAAAAGTCAGAATTATTAAAGCTTGTAAGTCTAATGAAATTAATAATTAAACAAATGTAACGTTTTTATCCCATGTCAAAAATTAATATAGTTCTGATGTTGACAGGTTATGTGTAATAAAAATTATTTCAATAGTTTGTCATTGATGTGTTTAGGTTGAATTGTATTGTTAGTTATGATTCATAGTTGTTGTCCCCAATCAAGTTCTTTTTTTCTTTTTCTTTTTTTTCCTTTCCCTCCCTCCCTGCCACCTCTCCCCACTCCACGCTATCCCGCTGTATAAATACATAGTTTAACATTTTTATTTTATTTTTAATCTAAAATGTTAATTAATTATTTTGCATTTTTGTGTATATTATTTTAACCAAGTCCATGTGCTCTTAATGGGTTTTTCTGGAAATTTGCCTTGCCTTGCCTTGCCTATAATGATAGCAGTAAGACTGCTCTGGATTTAGGTCCGTTGGGATGGTTAAATCCGTCTGCCATGTCGCCAATGATGGGCGGGTCGTAGACGTTAAACTTCAACGATCATGTATTAATTCAGAGATTCTCAAATCCTCCAAATAAACAGACGATACTGCCATTGGTACTATACTATACAACATCACAATACAATACGTACACTAGTACAAAACGCATTCAGCCCCGCATAAAGCAGTAAGAAATACGTATATCATAAGCACGGCAAATATCATATTCGGCAGTTTGATTGTAGGCTGTTTATATTGTAAATAACATAGAGAATGCCTTTTGGTCGTATTATTACAGGCAAAACGGCCTCTTTGTAGTATTCAAAATAGTTTGAAAATGCATCGCATAGACCCGTATACTATAGGTACAATTATCGTATTATCACAGGCAAGTTGCTGCAAACGTCATTTGTTTGTTTTTTTAATTTTCAAAAAAATTGGAAAATGTATCCCATAGACAAAAATACATCTACATCATATTATACAATACAATACAATACAATACAATACAATACAATACAATATAACTTTATTGATCTCAAACTGAGAAATTCAATACATGGTCTACAATACAATCCGACAAAAATTTTAGAGTACATGGGAAAGAACTAAGAAACGTTTTAGCACATTATGCATACATAATTATATAACACATCATATTCATTTCCTTACTCCTTATACGGCACATAGACTGGACATTACTTTCAAGTTCTCGCACAGAACACTTACTATCACATTTATTCCAACATTGAACATGTCATTTCTCTAAGATACATAGACTAAATATTGCCTTTCGCACAGCACACTTACTATCACATTTATTCCAACATTAAACATGTCATTTCTCTAAGATACATAGACTGGATATTGTCTTTCTCACTGCATATTATCACAAGGAATGTTATCATATTATCACAAAGTTTATTCCAAAATACCTTTTCATCCTTCACACACACCCACACATTCACATACACACACGCACACACCCACAGTAACTAGGAGCAAACATCATTAACTAGGATACGTTCCAAATATCACTTAAACATTGCATTAAAAAATGAAAAAAAAACTATCTCACAATAAACACAAATGTACATAGATCATGAACACTCATTCCTACAATCTTGCTCGCGACATATTCATAACATGAATGGAATTGGGCACAAAACTCTTTCTTGCTCTCACTGTGGACATTTTTGGCATTCGATGTCGATTATCACAGGCGAGTTGCCGCCAAAATAAAACCACAACAACAAAAACCAACACCAAAATTTAATGTTCTACTTTAAAAAAAAGAAGAAAAAAAAGAAAGTATTATATGAATACACATATTATAGGCACATCTTTCACAGTCGAGTTGCTGCAAAACTGTAATTGTGTATGTTCAAAACAGTTTGAAACTGTATTAATAAACACACCTAATATTTACAATGATCGTATTACCAAAAAGCGAGTTCCTGTTTAAAAAAGTGTTGGAAATGTATAACATTGACACAAATACTATAGACACTATGTTAAACATAATATAACTACCTATGGAGGGGTGAGTGGAGGGAGTGGAGAGGGGGGGAGAAGAGATCCTATCCAGCACTCTGTAACCACCCTGTTTGCTGTAGTGAAGTGGCCAACAGGTTGGCATTATAGCATTATAATAGGCTGAGTAATGCCAAAGCTTCATACCGTTCAATGCACCCACATACCTTCCTCTTGTACCTCACTTCAGCTAGTCCCTACACACAAAGACAATCGACCCGCTTGTTACCCGACTATGGCCGATAAGATACAATAATGTAATGTACTTCTTGTGCGAGTGTGGCAGCCACAATCAACAGGGCTGACCTTATGAGCTTGTTGCACACTTATTTTTTTTTTTTTTTTCCCGTGTAATTTTAAGTTCGTCTATATTCAAGCACCACCGATCAGCATGTGACTCCATCGACTTCTTGCAAATTTAAAAACAAAACGTGTCATTTCAAGTTTGCTTATTTTCAAGGTTGCTGTGGTGCACCAGACTGTTTATCCTCTGCTGGTGTCGAAGAAGAAGAAGAAGAAGAAGAAGAAGAAGAAGAAGAAGAAGAAGAAGAAGAAGAAGAAGAAGAAGAAGAAGAGAAAGCCCAGTTATATTTAAGATAGGATGCATTCAAGTTGAATGATCCCAAGCCCCAAGGAGTTTGAAATGAATTCTATGTCTTCACTTCACTGATAGTCATGTTCCTAAACGAACTGGAAAACGACGCTGGGAATACAATTATACAATAAACTGCAACAACAAGTCACTATCTTAAAACATCCACGATATGTAATAAGGTGGGGTTTAGTGGGCGCTGTTCCCCTACACACTGCGTAGGTGAGATTAGCAGATGCTTACGATGGACTCTCCATTAAAGCCCCAGCCAGACCTACGATTCTCGTAAGATTTACCCGGTCACACGCTGCTATAAATTGTACAAGCTTACGATAAAATCTCATGCGAATCCATCGTAGATTCAGAGGATAGAACACGTTCTAATTCCTGCGAGGAAATCGTAAGTTCGGACCAATCAGACCGTGCTGGGCGTCCTTGACATTGCGACTGAAAAAATGACCGTCGTCCCTGTCATCTCCTCTGTGGAATTTCCTCCTCATCTGCTACCAAAACAGCTAAATATGGCAAACAATCTTCTCTCTCACTATCCTCCGAACTGCTCGAACTCGAACTGTTGGCCATGTAGCAACAAGGGAGAGCACTACATGAACAAGGAAAGCCTATGAGCGAACCGCAGAGAAAACCAACTTCTGCTTCTGTTGTATGGAATTCATTTTAGCGTGTGACCGGTTGCTTCGTGCGATCAGTCCTGAGATTAAATCGCATGGAACAACATTGTATGATTTAATCGGTAGGTCTGACTGGGTCTTTAGAGGTACTCGGCAAGTCACAACTATGTTGGTTGATTCTCCTTTAGGCTGATGATGCCCGTCAGTGGCTACTGTTGAGAAAACGACCTTGCTTTCCACCTTTAAGAATAAGAGGTAGATTTATTATTGATATTTCAATTATAATCTTCCACAAAAGATAAGCATCGCCAGACCTCCAACATTAACAAAGCCTGCACTACTTATTGTCAGGACCACAGCAAACTGCACTAAGGCCGCAAGACGCAAATTCTTCGAAACACCTCCCGCTGCGCTACGTGTAGCTATGATGAAACGACGACGACGACGATGATGATAATGATAATGATGGTGATGATGAAGATAATAATGATGAAGATGATAATGATGATGATGATGGAAGGGGGAGTGATGGTGGTGGTGATGACAGCGATGAAGATGATGATGCTGATGACAGCAATGATGAATCGACGACTACACCGATGAAGAATTTACGCCGACAATGATGAAAATCGACTGCGGTCACCGTCGAATTCGGCATTCGGCTTCAGCGTAACGATGATGACGCGCGTGATGACGACAAGAAAAGCGATTATCAATCGATGTCAGCTTCGATTTTGCAGGTGAAGTGTGGATGCGTGCAAGGGGACGTTTTCTGCCCTGTTAAAGGCAAGCGATCTCGTGGTCGAACAAAATAAAATACCTTCGAGTTTGAGTAGCAATGGAATTCTTTGCCAAAATAAATAATTGAAGACTGTTGGGGGCTAAAGATAATGGCTTCCATTTATCACACAGCCTGACTACTCCTTTATGCAGCATTACAAAAAGTCAACAGTTTAACGCCATTAGGTTACATCATTTATCTTGTTCCCCCCGTCTCTCCACACAGACCATTAGACATAAGGGGGAAGCATCGAGTGGCATTCCAAATTATATCCCCACACACGACGTCCACGTGGTCTACCAAACAGACAGGATATTTAAAGTATACAATTTGTCTATGTCTGTCACTTTGGGGTATAATGTCCTATGGACGATCAAACACTTTCTCTTCTACCAACCCACCTCCCTCCCAACCATTAACGCAAGTTTTATTTCCCCCATTGGCTACTGGGTTCAGACCACATTCTCGTGACGAAGTGCCTACAGACCCAGCCTCCATGACCTCCACTGGAAAAGAGTTCAGTCATTGACATTCAATACAAGAAGAAGAAGAATTAAAAAAAGAAGATGAAGAAGAAGCTGCATCGGCGGCAGCAGAAGAAGAAGAAGAAGAAGAAGAAGAAGAAGAAGAAGAAGAAGAAGAAGAAGAAGAAGAAGAAGAAGAAGAAGAAGAAGAAGAAGAAGGTTAGTTAGTCATTACTTATAGGGTCCAGGGGACTGCAAAGAGCAGAATCAGGACCACAATTAGGCTGAAATATGACTCACCTCCGATCCGTATAAAAGATCTGCTGAAACAACCCTAATGGTAACACTGAAGCCACTCCACCCGCCGGTCACTTTACAATAAAGGCATCCCATGTAGGGGACGCTGAGGCAGTACTCTAATTTACTGAACTCCCATTTACAAAAACAAAATAGAATATAAACATATTCATAAAATATTAGCAAAACACATACATATAATCTTCTACACTGGAATGGCCTTTAAATGATTCCGTTCCCACCTTTCTGGCCGTACTCCATCGGTCCTTGTCCCACCTTTCTGGCCGTACTCCATCGGTCCTTGTCAAAAACAATCAGTCTATTCCTCTTCCTTTGAGTTTCGGAGTTCCACAGGGATCTGTTCTCGGTCCCAATCTCTTCACGATGTACATTGAACCTCAAAGTTCCATCATCAAAACTTTCGCTCAAATGTACCACTTCTGATGATTCTCAGTTACACAACTCTGCCATTCCAGTTGACATTCCAAGCCCTGTTGTGATATGTCGCTCTGCATCAACTCCATCGCAAACTCGATGGGCGCCAACTAGCTGAAGATGAATGATGACAAAACAGAAGTTATTGCGATCGGCACGAGTAGCAAAATTCTCCAGCTGCCGACACATTTCTTGTCTGTGAAAAAAACATGCCATCGACTTCTCTCATTCTGTTCGCAAACTTGGTGTGTATCTTGACGAATGCATGTTCATGGAATCACACATCAACAGCCTCTGTAAAGCATTGAATTTTCATCTCCGACCAATTAGCTAGACTCGTCACTATCTTTCTGCTGATGCCTCAAACAAACTTGCGGTCTCTTTCATCTCATCTCGCATGGACTACTGTAATTCCCTTCTGGCTGGTGTCCCTAAAAAATACCTCATCAGGCTCCAGCGTGTTTTAAAACAATGCTCTTAAAACTCTACACTGGTTGCCTGTGAAAGTAAGAATTGACTACAAGATCGCTTTTCTCTCATACCAATGTCTTTATTCTGAAACCCCTCCATCCTATCTATCTAAACTCCTGCATGCTTATCAACTTACCCACTCCTTACGATCTCAAGATGCTTCCCTCCTTGCAGTTCCAAGATACTCACTCTAAACACTTTTTCTAAAAGGTCTTTTTCTGTCTATGCTCCAACCCTGTGGAACTCACTACCTTCTGACTGAATGGCTTCTTCCCGTGGTCTATCAGACACTTAAATCAATTATTATAAGAATTATTTAGGCTGCTCCTTATTGTGTGCACTTGTATAGTCATATTAGTCATGAAGTGCGGGAGGGTGCCTCTGCGTGCGAATCTATTTTGGTCATCTGTATATTTGCTGTGTCTGATGATGTACATTAAAATCATGCACCTGTTTTGTTATCTGTAATTCGGTTGTGTCTGTTGATGTCTGTATTTCTATGTACTACATGAGTGCTCTAGTCAGGCGTGGGTCTGCTGTCTAGTCTATACTGGAGGTTACATAGGTCGCACTAGATCTATGCTTTGTTTGTTTGTTATGTATTTATTTGTTTGTTATGTATCTTGTGCATGCGTGCCACTGATCTAAAGCATTCTTTGTGTCATGTATACTATGACTGTATGCATGTCACTTGGCGAATAAATCTTGAATTGAATTGAATTGATCTCTGCCATTCTCAGTCGCTTCCTTTCTTTTAAAAAAAAAAAGTCCCTGAAAAACCATCCGTTCTGTAAAAATCTGTAACTAGAGCATTTCCCTCCTTAGCCATTACAGTTCTCAAAACATACACTGATATCCGTTGTGCTTGTTCACAGTCGCCTCTGTCTGGGCAGGACTTTTTCATTTAATTTGGTACGTTGTGCATTTATGTTGATAGTTTTACCTTTTTATGGTTATTACTTATATACATTAGTTTCTTATTCTCTGACATTAAAGTGTTATACTACGTATTTGTTTATTATTTTTGTCCTCTTTATTTTCAGTTTTTAAGTGGCATTGCTATTTTTTTTAAATAAAATAACTGCATCTTCAGTTAGCCTAATTATTATTTTTGTGGATGTCACTATGTTTACTGAAGTTGCTGTTGTTGATTATTATTAGTAATAATAGTAGTAGTAACAGCAGCAGCAGCAGCAGTAGTAGTAGTAGTAGAAGCAGTTGTAGTAGTAGCAGTAGTAGCAGCAGCAGCTTTAGTAGTAGTATTTAGGGAGAGAGAAAGACTGTATAGAAACATATATTTTACTACCTGGTGCTGTGTCTCGTGTCACTGTAACTGCTGAAATCATTTAATTACTTGTTAACTTGCGAGTGTCTGTGTGTATGCGTGCGGCCGCCTAGAGCAGACTACTAGTTTGAATTCGCGCTTTATAAAATAAATTATTAGTATTATTATTGTTGTTGATGTTATTATTATGTAGTGGTGTTGGTGTTTTTGGAGAGAAAATAAAGTGATGGAGGCTAGGGTGATGAAGAATTTTCACACATTCTCTCTCTCTCTCTCTCTCTCTCTCTCTCTCTCTCTCTCTCTCTCTCTTCCCCCCCCCCCCCAACGCCAGTTCGTTGATGACCGTTGAAAGTTTTATTCTCGAAGTGCATCATACAAAAGGCAATGCTCGAGTGGAGATAACAGCTAAATTCTGCCCTCTCTGTGTGTCTTTCTCGTTCTTCCCGTGTCTGCCGTGTGTGTCGTTCTCCCCCGAGTGTGTCAAAATATTTGCACATCCGTGCTTTTATGTGTGCGCGCAGACTGTACTGAACCCGATGTTTAACGCGTGATGCGCGCCACAAAATGTTTGCCTCTCTCGGTAATTTGTTTTAATTGTTAATCTGTATTTTACATAGAATGCTTGAAACGTTAACAAATACTATACAAATTATATATGGGCGGAAACGCGGAAATATGACATTTCTACTGATATAATAATATCGGACCTATCTGCTACGAAATAAAAAATAATACGCAATTTAAGAGGGAGTTGGCTGCTGGTCCAGAGAGTGTCACGAGTCTAAACTCGCACTAACTCTTTAATTTAATACAATTATAAATAACAATAATAATGACAAAGAAAGAACAACGTCTCCCCTTTCCAACGATATATAATATGACATGGTTACTATTCTGGGTTCCGACTATGACGGACTAAATTAGCAATCACCTAACACAACAACAATATTTACATCTAACCTCTTCTTACAACTTTTCCTCTCTTTCTCTTCCGATGTATGTTCCTATAAAACTAATATTTAATTTAAGTGTATACTATTAGAGAATGACCTATCTAAGGCATCGGAAAATATCACACTTAAGGTATTACAGTGGAAAATCTTTGCTATCGCCATCATCAACAATTATGTTCGTATCATGTGTTCATCTACGATTACACTAGGCGGAAAGTGCGTTACGACCGGCCAAACCAGTAAGCCTGTCAGCTTGGTCCGGCACAGCGCGGTGTCTTTATCACCGTGATACGCATCGCGCTATTCTAAACATCACGCTCTCCTATAATAATAATAATAATAATAATAATAATAATAATAATAATAATAATAATAATAATAATAATAATAATAATACAGGATGCTATACGCGCCTTTCTCCAAATCATTCAGGCTCAAAGCGCGGCGATCTATACCAACATACACGCTCACCTGTCTCATCCACCCTCACACACACCAAACACACATCCATCACTCAAACAAGTGGTGTAAAGGCAGGGAGATCGCTATTAGAAGACGGAAAGAAAATCGAATTTTTATTTTTGAAATTTTTTATATTGACTGCGTCCTGTACCATTATTGAAGGGAGGGAGGAAACCGGAGTGCCCGGAGAAAACCCTCGGTGACCTCAATAGTCTCGTACCTAAGTCACATACGTTCGCCCCTTTGCGGGAATCGAACCCGCGACCTTCGGCATAGGAAACCGGCGACTTATCCACTGCGCAAATAAAGTTTATATATTCTAATAGAGAATTTAATGCTGCGTCAAACCATAGACCAGGAATATTTAGACCGCGCAGTGACGCCATTGGTGTGATGACGCGTCAAGAGTTATGCGACTTGATTGTGGCATGTGTGAAAATGGCTGCTTCACAGAGCGAAGATCTGATGGAGAGGGGGAAAAAAATCGCAGGAGCAGTTACAGTGACCACTGTGCAACTTTGAACTGCACAAACGCACGATTAAAGGCTGCATGCAAGGGGAAGAGTTTTTTTCGTTTCCTAAAGGAAGAAGAACGGTAAGTTCTTGAAGAAATTGTAGATCTATTCTGATAGACAAGAATCATGATATGAATGAATTATGATGACCAAGACCGGTCAATGAATGGTTGTCAATGATACAAGACGGATTAAAACTAAGGTGATGTTTCGTGTAAGAAACGGTTTGGATTAGCCCAAGGAATTAATAAAGGTTGTGTGTACAGGGCTGAGCTTTAACGTTCGCCAACTCGCCAATGGCCCCTAAAAATAGTGAGTGGCGAGCTCGATTTGGGGTACCATTCGCCCGGCTGGCGACTTGAAAATACCGCCAGTGGTAGAGATTCTGTACCTGTCGTACACGGACTTTTGACTTCCAATGTAAAACAAAACACGCGCCAACCGCTTCTGCAGTCAGCACCGGAGACCCGTTCCGATGCATGCTAGGAAGTTAGGTAACGCTAGCAAAGCGAGGGATTTGCGAAGTAAAAATAGCCTTTTCTCGCGAGACGTTCTTCTTTCCCTCGCCGCGAAACGCTACTGCCCTGCGAGATCCTAGCCTTCTTGCTTCCTTGCGTGTATCGGAATGAGTCTCTGACTTCCTTCTGGATCTGGATCTGGATCTGGATAGCCCGCCTGTGGATGTTGGTTGGCGGGTGCGCCTTGATGAGTCACGCGAGACTTGCCGTACTTTCGATATTCCCCATTCTCAGTCTTTTGTCAATCTCGAACGATGTGGCGCTTTTTAAGCAGTGTCTCGGAGCCTCCAGCAAAAAAAAATAAAGTCCGAATAAGAAAAAAAACAGCTGAAGAAGGCACACCCAAGCTCCTTCAAGTTTTGGAACATTGAGGAGGAGGATGTCGATGATGAATAAATTATACAGTGCTTGTTTTTACAAATGAAACAGTGTTGTTGTTGAACTTTATCTTGTTTATTAGCTGCAATAGTTATACAGTTTAAAAAAAATGACCGTGCTTTCAATCAAGGGGTCTGGCAACCTGAGAAATATTTTGGCAACTTCAACTTCCCAGGTTAGGAGCCCGGCTGACTCCTTAGCCTGGCTTGCTAAATCTCAGCCCTGGTGTAGGGTTAGTACTTAGTGATAATTAACTTGAACTTAGTTCAGTATCAATAAAAAGTACGCCTACTCACAACTATCATTGTCAGTGTCAATTAAGCCACAGTAGAACTAAAAAGGGGTGCCCTCTGGCCGTTTGCTGTCATGTGTCATCCTCTGTCTAGATCTAGATTTAAAACGATTCTGGTGCACTGCAAAGTCTTGGTATAAACGTGATTAATGTTATGTTTGTTAAGTAACCCAACTTGATTTGCCGCACTAATTAGCTCACTATTGTCATGTTCTCTGCAATTGTTAACTCCAAGGCTACTTTAAAAAAAATAAATAAAAGAAAAAAAGATTGTAAGACTATATGAGAAAAGTAAAATTTCAGCGGCTTGTTATTTGCTGTCCACCAAACTGTGTCTGTAATTCCTCAACTTCGTATCCTGTTATAATTAAATTAGGTTGTGGCAGAATATTCTAATATAAATTACAGATGCCAACCCTTTATTTTGTCACAAGACTCACTGAATGTATTGTCAATTTGAATGAAATATATTGGGTTGATTGCATGATGGTTTCATTTGTGATCACAGAAAGTTGCCTTGTTCACCTTTTTTTAAATACAAGAGAAAGAGAGACAGAGAGAGAGAGAGAGAGAGAGAGAGAGAGAGAGAGAGAGAGAGAAGACTGACTGAGAGAGAGAGAGTATAATTATTACGTACCCTAATTATTATGTTGAAATCAATCGAAGCATATTTTTGTAAATAAATGAATTTCCGTGTGCACAACTAGATTTACGTTTCGAATTAGCCAATATCTTTATTAATATTTCGATCTCCATCTCTTTCTATATTATACACACACACACACACCTACACACACACACACACACACACACATATATATATATATATATATATATATATATATATATATATATATAAATTATACACACTCAAACTGCCAATCAATCCGTATGCTGTGTGACCCCATACGGAACAAAAAATAAATTACGCTTGTATGACACATATTCTAGACAAGTGTGGTTTTTTTTTAAAAATATTATTATTATTTTTATTTTAACTCCATTTATTTTACACATACTGTTTATTTCAAGCAACAAAACAATGCAAAAGCCACCTATATCACGGGTTACAGTTTAGGAAGCGCTGATAACACCCTTACGGTCAAGAGGCAGCAAGTCATGAAAAAATAAACAGATGTGCATAAAAAAAAAATTCTCAAATTTGAAAAGCCTTATTTCAAACATTTTCAACAGCAAAAGGTGAAAATCGCCGTCTAAAACATTTTTAAAAAAATATAATTTAAAAAAAACATATATATAGACAAGAGACTAAGAAACGAAAGCAAGCCCATGTCACGTTGAAGGGACGTAACTCCTCCACCGTTCATCACTTCTCATAGAGGCGATATCGCTAAGTGATTTCTCTCTTCTTCCTTTCTCTCTGGTCTAACGATTATAGGCTTTAGTTTAAGGGATCTGAAAAGTATATATCAAATTATTGCATACAGCTAGTTTAAACATAACAGAGAACAGAGTAAGGCCTAAATATCGCAAAGTCAGAAATTCCTTATAGCCCAGCCCGGCTACAATTATTATTATTATTATTATTATTATTATTATTATTATTATTATTATTATTATTATTATTATTGTATTATTAAATGCTTACATTGCTAAATAGTAACACCATAGAAAGCCCTAAGTGACCATTAAGCAAAAAGCGTCCAATATTCCCAAGCTGGTCCAACAGACCCCATAAAAATAAGTTTTGGGAGAGTTTTAAATAAAAAAGGTAGGTGATTGGTTTAGTAAAGAAGATAGCAGATTGATAGAACAGATTAAGAAAGAGAAAAAACAAATGAGAATGGCATAAACAGTGGTAATTTAAAGCACAAAATTTCCACAAAGTGGGGATAATATTTATACAGAAAACACCGGTACCCCAACGGGGGTCAGAAGACGAAAAGGCAGCAGCAGAAGAAGTTAGTTATTCATTGCTTACAGGGTCCAGCAGATTGCAAAGAGCCGAATCAGGATCACAAAATCAGGACCACAACTTGCTTGAAAGAGAACTCACCCCTTGATTTGTATAAAATATCTGCTGAAACAACCTTAGTGGTAACACTGAAGGCACTCGACTAACCGGTCACTTTACAATAAAAGCATCCCACGCGCTGAGGCTATACTCTAATTTATTAAACCCCCGTTTACAAAAACAAAACAAAATATAAACATCATTATAAAATATTAACAAAACGCATACATATAAAATGCCTACATTGCTAAATAATAATATTATTGGAAGCCCTAGTGACCATTTGGCAGAAAGCTCCGATATTCCCGAGCTCCCCAACAGACCTCATACACAAATGAGGAATTTTGGAAGAGTTTCAAGAAAAATGGTAGGTGACTTGTCTAGCGAAGAAGAAAATAGTATAGTAGCTTGATAGAACAGAGTAGGAATGAAAAAGAACAAATGAGAAAGACAGCGACATTGGGAATTTAAAGCATTACATTTCCAGAAAGTGGGGATACTAAAGAAACTCCCGGCACCCAAACGGGGGTAGCAGCAAAAGAAAAAAAAAGGCAGCGCCAGAAGAAGAGGCAGCAGAAAAAGAAATGGCAGCAGCAGCAGCAGCAGCAGAAGAAGATGAAGAAGAAGAAGAAGAAGAAGAAGAAGATTGATTGATTGATTTATTGTTGCTTTAGGTCCAGCGGACTCTTCCGAGCCAAATCAGGACCGGAGAAGAAGAAGAAGAGACAACAGCTGAAGAAGAAAAGGAAGAAGAAGTGGCAATGGCAGCTACAACAGAAGAAGAAGATGGTGATAATGATAATGAGGAGTATGATGATGATGATGATAATGATGATGATGATGACAACGACGATGATGATGATGACAACGACGATGAAGAGAAAAAGGAGAATGATGATGACGATGATGTTGCTATTGCTGTTCATCTTCAACTCTCCATTTGCTTTGGATCATAGTTCTGACAAGAACGAAAAAAAAAATATAATTATAGTCAAATAATTTTTTTTTTAAATAAACAAGATAAGCCTGTTATATAAATCTTATAGCCGTCCTCTTTCCGAATCAAATCACAATGTTTGCTCTCGGAACCAACCCGCAAATCTCCAAACCAACGATTATTAATGGCGAAAGTTGTTTGCAAAAGGTATGCTGAGAGACACTGTCGTATGCGTTCCTAGGAACTAATAGCTCAATCAGAAAACGCTATTTCGTATTCTGGCCAACCTTCATTGTTCTCATTTGTCAACTCAAAACTGCCTGGCGACTGCGCTAACGGGGTATTGTGCTGCCAAGGGGAGAGCATCGGGAGCATGACCTCTGATGACATACAAGGATTACGTCCCTTGCCAGGTTGATAACCACGGATTAACCTCCCTTTTCTTGACTCGCCTCTGGGGCAAGATTTAAACCCGATAGGGGCGCAGCTTCGCGAACCTAAGTTAACCGATAACCGCAACATGAACAGTTCCTGCTTTGAGATCACCTATGAATTCAAAATCATGGACTCGGCAGACGTAATCTCTCTCTCTCTCTCTCTCTCTCTCTCTCTCTCTCTCTCTCTCTCTCTCTCTCTCTCTCTCTCTCTCTCTCTCTCTCTCTCTCTCTCTCTCTCTCTCTCTCTCTCTCTTCTCTCTCTCTCTCTCTCTCTCTCTCTCTCTCTCTCTCTCTCTCTCTCTCTCTCTCTCTCTCTCTCTCTCTCTCTCTCTCTCTCTCTCTCTCTCTCTCTCTCTCTCTCTCTCTCTCTCTCTCTCTCTCTCTCTCTCTCTCTCTCTCTCTCTCTCTCTCTCTCTCTCTCTCTCTCTCTCTCTCTCTCTCTCTCTCTCTCTCTCTCTCTCTCTCTCTCTCTCTCTCTCTCTCTCTCTCTCTCTCTCTCTCTCTCTCTCTCTCTCTCTCTCTCTCTCTCTCTCTCTCTCTCTCTCTCTCTCTCTCTCTCTCTCTCTCTCTCTCTCTCTCTCTCTCTCTCTCTCTCTCTCTCTCTCTCTCTCTCTCTCTCTGGGGGTGGGGGGAAAATGAAGTCAGCTTGGAATATAAAACATTTTTTTTTTTAAAAGGGCAAAGCCCATATGACTCACACGCTCCTTATGGAATTCGCCAAATTTAACATGAAAATGAGTGCCCAGAAAATGAAAAAAAAAAATAATAAAATGGTGGTATTAAATGCAAAGTAATACCAACTTTCATCTTTCTATGCCTGACCTTGAGACGACATTGACCTCCGTCTCCAAATACGCTCATTTACTATCAAATAAAGTACAACAAAAGTTGTATTATGCCCTCCCTCCACCTCCCCCAATGGTGACCTTGGGATGACGTTGACCTTCATTAAGCTTGACCTTGGGATGACGTTCACCCTCAGTTGATCTCTCATGCATGTCTGATCTAATAACCCAATGTTTTTGCATCCTATCCTATCCCGTAACTCGAGGGTCGTTGGGCCACCACAGACGATCGTTTAAACAGCGTACTCCATCTTTCTCTGTCCTCAGCAACCCTCATGATTTCCCGATCGTCGCTCAGTGTCAAGCCAGTCCATTCTCGAATGTTGTCCTCCCACCTCTTTTTCTGCCTCCTTGCACCGTGCCTTGCAGGATGATTTGCAAGTCCTGATGCTCTGGTGACGTAGCCATACCATCGGAGTTTCCGTTTCTTCACCACTGTGAGCATGTCATCATGTTGTCCAATGGCTTTTGTGATGGTCGTCATTGGTAATGTGCTGAGTATATGAAATGCCCAGAAGTCTTCTGTAGCATCTCATCTCCATGCTTTGTATTCTTCGTTGTGGATTTCCAGTGAGAGTGTATGTTTCGCAAGCGGATAGGAAGATGGTGATGACAAGGAATGGTAGACTGATGGTCTTGTCTTTCCAAATGGGCTTCAACCTTGTCAGGACAGCAGTTATTCGTGCGATCCTGGAGAGGACTTCTTGTCGGGACCCATTGTCTGATACAATGGCTCCTAACTATTTAAAGCTATGCACTGCGTTGAGGGATTGGCCTTGGACTTTGATGCCACTGGTGTTGTTGGGTCTCTGCACTTATTTACATTTCCATGTTTTTGAATATTATGGATTTTAAAAAAACAGCGATTCCTCTGTACGATGGCCTATTTTTTATAATGTTTTTGCAAGGCCTAAAATGATCTTGGCCTTCAAGATCAAAGCAAACACGGAAAATATATGAAAAGACCAATCTATCATCTCTAAGTACAACAAGTTTGGACTTATACCTCTTATAGGTTATGGTCAAGGTCATTTCAAAGTACCTATACAATTCGACTTTGGATAGCTCCAGTGACCCTGACCTTGGAGTGAGGTTGAACAAATTTGCATAGTACATGTATATCTAACATGCATCAAAGAATCGTAAGCTCAATATTAATAAACTAGAAAAAATGTGAATTTTTTTTCTCCAAAAATTGCCTTTTTATAAAACTAACATTTGATGACCCTGTGACCTTGACCTTGAAGTCAAGTCATTCATTCACTGATCATTTTCGAGGTCTCATGGGTATCATCACCATCTTACCAAGTTTGCTTGTGATAGTTAAAATAGGCTCTGAGTACTTGGCCACTTTAAAGTTTTGGCGGACAGCGGTAAGACAGAGGGCCATTTTTTTCTATATCATTTTTGGACTATTTAGGTTTCATTTCGCACAGATTTGAGAAATCGGGAGAGGGGGGGGGAGGGAGAAATTCTTTTTTCTTCTTCAACTTTTTTTGGGGGAGGGTGGGGAGAGGGGGGTTGGAGAGATTCACATTGCTAAGTATGTGAGTAAAAAACAAAACTCGTATAATTATCATAGCTGATACACCAACACTTCCATGGAAAATGGCGTGCACTGCAACATGTACATAGCTGATGGCCAAAATTAGCACGCGGAGTGTCGCAGCTGATAACGAAAGTCTTATCGTGAAACCTGATTTCTTGATAGATAAAAGAAATGCTGGAATGTGCTAGCTCATAAACGAAGCCTTATCTCGATGGAAATCACGATCTTGATGACCCACTCACTGCCGCGTACACGAACTACTACACTAAACAAACTTTACATTATGTCCAAACAAATGCACAGCACCCGACCACAAAAATTATCATTATTTGAACTATTCATTTTCGTTATGTTTTGAACCACACTATCAACATAAGATGAACGACCTTCCCAAATCAAAACCTTCTGCTGGTGGCAACACGTTACAATAATTCGACGTCAAAACGTTTGAGAAATGTGTGTGTATCGTCTCCTCCCCCCCCCCCCCCTAACTCACTCCCCCTTCCCCACACATACAAAAAAACCCATAAAAAAACCGAGCTTTTACTCCTTCGGATGAGAGTATAAACAGAGGTCTAGTCTGTGCAAGCACGCATTCCATCGCACGGGCAATAAAGATCTTGACGCTCATGTCCTAGACGGTTGAGTGAGTGCCAGCTACACAAAATACAGCCAGCAACCACTAGGTTACTTCTCCCTCTAATTTCCGGTCGCCAAAGATTGTGCTCTGTCGTCAATAAATTAAATGCATTGAATCCGAAAAAGAACATGATGACCACGTACTACGACCGCGCTCACGCATCAATAATAATTAAGATTTGAACCCACACCGCTTAAGAAAAAAATGGCACTCGTTGGCTAACGTGGAACCCATCAAGACATCGATAATAGTTTTTGATTTGGGTGGCGTAAAGGTCACTTTCGTACATGGCATCCCCATGGCAATCAAAACTAGCATTAATTATAGTGCATACAATTATCCAACTAAATGCAAGATTGCGCACTGTGCGGCGCGACGGACTAATGAGCCATATTATTAGATCTGTAATGCATAAATAAATCAACCTGTCAACTGTACATTTGAAACCATCACACCCCTTACGCCATCCTGCCAGCACACATGCTCGCCCCGTCGTACTCCATCCCCACCACCCCACCCCTCCCACACACACACAGCCCCGAACCAGAAATAGATTTGTACTTTGTTGAATGCTCTGCTAATAAAGTGTCAACTGCCGAGGTAAACTTACAAGCCACAAAAAAGCGAATTGGAAGTGTTAGAGCAACTCGGGAACAGTTTCCGTTTAAAAATGACCCCCAACGACACCCCTATTCGGCCACTGCCTTTTTTTTTCTTTAAAAAAAAAATAAATATAAGAGCAATTTTAAAAAAAATAAATATACTACCGACAAATCCACCACTACTAATTGTTGTTTGTTTGTTTGTTTGATCGTTATTGTTTGATGGGTGTTTTTTTTCCCTGTTTGTTGTTGCTTTTAACAATATTGTAGCACTGTAAAATAGGAGTGACAGAACAACTCGGTAGGACACCGAACTAGCGTCATGTGTTCCAGAGATTCGTTCTCGATTGCAACACCCTCCCTTTCTACCACCCCACTTCACTGCAACCTTTCCCCTTTCTGAACACTGAATCTGTCAGCACAAGCCATCTTCTGCACTGACACAAGCAAAGACAGTCTTGAGATTCCACGATGTGGGAAGTGATGGCCTTTAGTTAAAGACTACCTCTTTGGCATTCATAACACAAGATTAACGGAGAATTAAAAATACGGGAACACCTATGACCAGGTAAAGACTTTCCAGTATTAAAAACCAAGTTAGAACACTTGACTCGTTGTCGCATTTAATCTGTCGGTGAATGTCATGAACTTGAAAATTAATATATGGCGTGCACTAGTAATGTTAGCAATATTGTTTAAACCTTATTGTTTAGCGTATTTAATATTAAAGTTGGAATATAAGTTGTTGTTTTTTTAAATACCGAAATAAAAATTGATATGCTTTTGTTTTTGTATTCTCCACACCCAAAATGGGCAAGCAATGGGATTAAATCTTGAGCCTTGAATCTTGGAAGAAAGACCTTGCATTCACCAATTGAACGAATGTTCTAATACTCTTATACCTCACCTATAGTCTGTGACTTTACACAATGGAATGGAATGACATAAAGCCCCAGTGACCATTTGGGCAGAAAGCTCCAATATTCCCAAGCTCATCCAACAGACCTCATACACAAATAAAGAGTTTTGGAAGAGTTTTCAAGAAAAAAAGGTAGGTGACTGGTCTAGCGAAGAAGACAGTGAGTATAGTAGATTGATAGAACAGAGTAGGAATGAGAATGAACAAAGGAGAAAGACAGCGACAGTGGAAATTTAAAGCACTAACTTTTCCAGAAAGTAGGGATACTATTTATACAGAAACCCCCGGCACCCACACGGAGGGAGATAAAATAGATAGATAGATAGATTACATTACATGATTATTGCTTTAGATCCAGCGGACTCTTCCGAGCCAAATCAGGACCAAGATAGATAGATAGATAGATAGATAGATCGATAGATCGATAGATCGATAGATAGATAGATAGATAGATAGATAGATAGATAGATAGATAGATAGATAGATAGATAGATAGATATAGTAGAGGAAGTCTTAAAATCGAAAGCACGTGAAACAATACTTTTAGTCACATAGTTTACAAGTTTCACAGAACGCTAGAAATCGATGGATTAAAAAAATGTGTTACTGTACAAACACTTCGGTAAGTGGTTTTTCTTTTCTTTTTCTTTTTTTAACTCAATACCAAGAAGCGAAGAAGAAAAAACAACAAAACAACTTCAACTTCATTGTGGCTACATTCACAAACCCAAATGGGACGACGCTAACAAAAAAAAAAATCTAATCTGTCGAACTGTCTGTCATTCAGCTTTGAATGCACACACATAGCAGGCAATATAACCAGAGTGAGATTTTTACACCAACAACATGAAATATAATAGTAGGACAGGCAATCGATTGAAAGGAACATACGCTTATCACTAAAAGCGAAAACCTGACCCTTGTCAAACGTGTGTAACGCCCTTCTAAGGTAAAAAGTCACAGTCAAAACGAATAATCATTTCTTATTGCGGTGCGAGTCCCAACCAAATTTCTTATTTAAGGAGGCTCGAGTGCTTGGCAAATATGAGAGAATACCGAAAACTGCAATAACTTAGTAAGTGCTCAATAACCTTATACCGAGGTCTTGATCAATGTAAATATAAAACGGTACAAGCCATTTTTAACAGTGCAATAAGCCTAAGTCTTGATCGTTCAAATAACAAATTAATGTGGCGGAAAGGGAGGCGACTGGTTCAGGCTTGAGCGAGAAGTTGTCTACCTTGCATTTCTTGGTTAGACTGGCCTTGGGTGGCTCCTGCTGTGCAGAATGCTTTGGTGTGGTCATTGGGTTATGCAGCACAAGGCGACACGAACTTTGTTCTACCCGGCTGACCATCCGTCTACTGCTTTTGGTGGTGAGCAGGACCACATTGTCGGTAGGCATTTTATGCAAGTCGGTGGCAGCGACTTGCATGGATTTTCCTAGTACTAGTAGCCGGCAACCCGGTTTACTACAAACCAGAGGGGCCGGGTAGCTCAGTTGGTAAGAGCGTCTTGCTAGTAACCGAAAGGTCGCTGGTTCGAATCCCGGATTGGTCAACGTGTGATCATATTATTTTCCCCTTTACCAACAACTGGCCCGCTGGTGTCAGTATAAATCGGTCCAGTAGTCACCTATATGCGAAAGTGTCGTGTGACTATAATCTACATACAAACAAACATCCCATCTTCAACCAACAACTACTACAAACCACGCATCACCGCCTTGCAGGGAAAATATTTGTATGTCCCTCTCAGGAGGTATACATGAAAATAGCAGCTCAGATTGGGCCGTGTTCTCAAGGTGGTGGCCGAGAGTCAAATACTCCGCTCGGCTACATTAAATTAATAATAAAAATGTTTTTTGTTTGTTTTTTTAATTATCCTCCCGAAAAAGAAATACTGCATTTAGGTCAGAAATCCCCTCTACGTTTATCAGAAGTATATTTACAATTCAGAAATGTTTCCGATAACATCTTGAAAAAAAAACCACAATTATTTCTTTATTACATTGTACCAAACAACAAATGAGCATCTTTGAAATAATTACCTATCAAACAGTTGCTGCATCAATTTTGATTCACCAGATTAACATAAGTTGTACTGATACCTATCACATAGAGACCTCGGCAATTTTGAAGGAATATTTTATTGTGCTTTCGAGTTCATTGGATCCATTTAGCAATATTCTTGCTCAATTTCTAGGTGAGTCACCCGATGAACATTATAAATATTTTACCACACTCCTAAAAACAACACAAGAGATTCTGAGAGAAACCCCAAGGCGTTGTCGAAAACTGGTATATCGATAGGCTAGGTTCAAGTTCAAGTTAGTTGAATTTCAAATACTGCACAATCTCAGTTTTAAAATAAATAAAAGTTTAGAAGAAGAAGCAGAAGCAGAAGAAGAAGAAGAAGAACGAGGAGGAGGATGAGGAGGAGGAGGATGAGGAGGAGGAGGAGGAGGAGAAAAATAACCATCTGGAAACTGAAAAGAGCACAGTCTGGAACAGACTTTTTAAAAAGTCACTCCACATCCTCCACACCTCTTTCCCCTTTGTTTTGTTTTGTTTTGTTTGTCTGCTGTCCAATGTGCATGCCTTTCCATAGAATATTAACGTTAAACGCTAAATCCTAAAAAGTTGTAAGTTACCTAAAGTATAATCCAAAGAAAACAGGCTATTTTCCAAGTAAGCTTAATTTTACCCGATGCTTAATTTAATTTAAACTTTCGTTATTCCAGCTGGTTGTGTTATCCCGTTGTATTAAAAAAATCAGTTATTAATTTTCAAAGATCGGATACTTTCAAAACGACCCCAATATCTGAGCTCTTTGAGTATATCAAATTTTCACCATTATTACTGTTGGCTATTTTCATTTCACAGATCCGATACCTCGTATTAAAATCGAACCCAGGCCTCCTGGAATTTATCCAAGCTTAGCTTCGCAATTTATATATTTATATATGAAGAAAATGGCATTATAAAATGTATTACTTTCAGAAAGAGCGCCTTTTAAATGTTCTGTACTTTATTTATGGGGAAAACGCATAATAAATATTCTTCACTAAATTAAGTTATGTGTGTATGTATATATGGAGGAGGCCAGAAGAGAAAGCTCATTATAAATATTCAGTACTTAAGTCCAACACAAAGTGCATTATAATCCTCTTTTACTTATTTCGGGCAAAGAAATAGGCTTAACAATTATTTCTAACCAAAATTTAAAAAAAAAAAGAATTAATAAAATAAATACAAATTAATAAAATATATTTGAAACTACATCTATAGTGCGGGAGGTTCAGCCTAGAAATAGCAAGTCACCTCTATCTCCGAGAGTGGGTTGCCAAACATTAGGAACGCTCCATTATTCCCCAAAACCATAGAACCAGGATGGACACTCGGCTTAGCTGAGACTCGCTGAGTAACACTTCTCAAGTCTCAGCCGCAGTTGAGCAGGCTCACCTATAATGACGGCGGGAGACGGGGGACAAAAAAGTACGACCGCTGAAGTCCTGCCCCAACCTCCCACCCCCGCCCCTTCTTTTTCCGGTGCGGGACGAGAATGCGATGTCGATGCGACGACATAATACTTCCAGCAAACATGCAACCTGCTCAGTTGTTGCCTCAGTAGGTTTTAACTCTTGACAAAGAGTTTTAGACAAATACATGATTAGAGATTTTTTTTTTTTTTTTTTTTTTGGGGGGGTCTACTGTGTTATATCTCTTTCCACCTCTTTTATTTATTTATTTATTTTTAAATGTGTCCTCTGCTCGTGGACAGCAGTTGAGACTAGTGAGAGGTAAACAAAAGCCTCGGCTACGCTGTGTGATTAGATGACCGAGTGTACAGAACACTAGTAAGTTTTCCTTCTAGAACTGCAATGTCAATAATACTACAAGGCGCGTAGGGTCAAGTGTCACACTCAGTGTCAAAGACCGCAATAATAGGTAACCTCAATATTTAATTTAAACACACCCACACACACACACACACACACACACACACACACACACACACAGACACAAGGGGGCTCGAACACACACACACACACACAAACATGCGCGCGCACACACACACACACCACAAATGTACTCAAACATGTATAGCTCATATGGAAACACTGGCAGTGCAGAATTGCAATTATATTAATTATTAATGTAATATTCGCGTGTCCAAATGGAATTTTTTATCTTTTTTATTTTTTTTAGTTTGATTCGTCATCCATCCGGGCGAAATTCGAACTTTCTTAGCAAAAAGCGCAGCATCCGCAACAGCAGCGCCATTCAGGTCAAAGGGGGTGTAAGGCGGAGAGAGGGCAGGGGGGAAGAGAGACACGAAGGGGACATGAGTACGACGTGTTCTTTCTGCTTAGAGTTGAAACGTCACCTTCAGACAGCTGTGCTGATTAGTTGCTCTTCTCCGACGCCATCTTTGCCCCATTTGAGCCTAACAATATTTTAGCTCGGGCATACGGGATCGCTCGGTTCATAACCCGGACCCGGATGCGCATCGACCGGGCTATTCCGGGCCATATCGCCAAGGTAATACAAATGCACTGAACGTTTTATTCAATGTTAGAACATATTGTAGGTTTGTTTACCCAACATTCAAAAACAACGCATTATTCCAACTCCTCCTCTCCCCCCTCCTCTCTCTCTCCCTCCTCTCCTCTCCCTCTCTCTCAAATGTCAAAGGCAGAACGTATGACTTTTCAGCAGTACCAGAAAAAGCCACATAATTATGACTAAGTACGTAGGTTAAACATAATTATTTATCAAAGCTGTCGATCTTTTCACAGGTTCAATGGGAAAGAAAACGCTGTAACTTACGGCAATGTTTCCGTCCTAATCATTTTGTTGGGGGCATCGCACAGAGGGGGTTCTGAACCACCGGGGGAGAAGGGGAAAGGAAAGAAGGGAGAGGGGACGGGGTGGGGCGGGGGGGGGGGTGTAGAGCAACGACAGAGCGAGCGAGCCTAAAAACCTAAAAAACACTTTGTGTTGGTGTTTGTCTCTTTGCATTGTTGATTTAGATCCCTACGTAGACTACCCCCTCTTCATTAGGATGGTTATCCCAGTCTACCATTTCCCAAATGAGGGGTGTAGACGTTAAACTCCAATGTTCATTTTCTCCTGCCCTGTCTAACACAAGAAAGTCTGAACTAATTCAGCCATGCATGTTTTGTTCCCTTGCTAGTTGAATTCTTTCACTCCTCGTCAATGAAAAAAACAAACAAACAAAAAACCTCAAGTTTTCTTGCATAGCGTCGTCCACAACAATGCTTACAGCAATATTACGGCTTGTATTGTTTGGATGGCCTACACAACAGTATAAATAGAATACTCTACTAGCCCACATGTCGGTTCTCAGTAATCCTAGTAAGCCTACTGAGGGAGAATTTGAGAAGCACATTGGTTAAACAAATAATAAACACATGAAAAAGAACAAACCCAAAAGCCCATTATCATGTATGCTTGGTACGCAATACATTACATCCTGTATGATCGTTCAATTATTTTCCGAATATAAATATAGTCCTGTCAATGTATTCGGTATAACAGATCAATTCGACGCTGTTTAAAGAACTTTAAAAATAAAAGAAGATGGATCAGGCGCGGCACACCTTTCAGACTAAGCATGGCTACTGAGCCTCATTATAGTAACATAAATCTAAACTACAATGAATCCTAGTCGTTGAAAGCTTCTAAGCTTTCAAAGACCAGTAACAGTAGTATAAATCTAAATGACAAAGAATCATAGTCTCTGAAGGCTACTTATAGAGTATAAATCTAACACGACTATGAATCCTAGTCTTCGATACCTTTCGGCCCGGTTTAGCCTACTTATAGCTGAAATAACGGTTAGGCGCTTAAGGGACATAGAAATGCAGATAAAAGAGAGTTGAATATCATCAATCTGTGTGTGAGTGTGTGTGCAGAAGAACCCAAACCTACAGGTTTCAAAGAGTGACACTCTAACATATATTCTGCTCAAAGGTGGGGTGGCCTGGTAGCGCAGTTGGTTAAGGCGGTGGTTTACAATGCCGGAGAGGGTCGACCTTATGTGTCTTAGGCACGAGACTATTGAGGTCACAGTGGGTTTCCTCCGGGTAGACCTGATTCTTCCCTCCCTTCAATGACGGCATTGGATGCAGTCAATCTAACAGTTTTCTTTAAGACAACAAAAACATAGTCGTTTTTATTTCCGTCTTGTAATAGCGACTTGCCTTGACACCACATGTTTGGGTGATGAATGTGTGTTTGTTGGTAACATGCTACAATATATGTTGGTTACATTACATTACATGATTATTGCTTTAGGTCCAGCGGACTCTTCCGAGCCAAATCAGGACCGGACAACCCCTGATCCGCATAAAAGATCTGCTGAAACAACCCTAGTGGTAAAACTGAAAGCTTTCCACCAGCCAGTCACTTTACATTTTTACAATAAAGACATCCCACGCAGGGGATGCTGAAGCTGTACTCTAATTTATCGAACCCCCGTTTACAAAAATAAAATAGAATACAAACATCATTATAAATTATCAACAAAACACATACAAATAAAATGCCTACATTGCTAAATAATAACATCATAGGAAGCCCTAGTGACCACCTGGCAGAAAGCATCCAATATTCCCAAGCTGATCCAACAGACCTCATACACAAATAAGGAGTCTTGTCCCGGAAGGTTTTTCAAGAAAAAAGGTAGATGACTGGTCTAGCAAAGAAGAAGATAGTATAGCAGATTAATAGAACACAGCAGGAATGAGAAAGAGCACATGAGAAAGACAGCGACAGTGGGAATTTAAAGCACTAAATTTCCAGAAAGTGGGCATACTATTTATACTGAAACCCCCGGCACCCCAACTGGGCAATATGTGTTGGTTACAGATCGCTGCGATCCAGTCTGATTTAAAAATAAGGCGTCCTCGTCACCATCTTCGTCGTCATCATCATCATCAAGTCGCTTTAAAATAGTAATACTACTACTACTAATAGTGGATTCTACATACGCGCTTTACCCCAAATCACCAATCAGGCCCAAAGCGCGGCGATCTGTACAAAATACACGGTCACATGTTTCACTCATTCTCACACACACAATAAACACATCCATCACTCAAGCATGTGGTGTAAAGGCAGAGTGATCGCTATTAGAAGAAGGAAAGGGAATAGAATTTTTATTTTTGAATTGTTTATATTGACTGTTTCCAATATCATTACTCAATAAATACCACCAATATTTTAATTGTTTGTAACCATTCTGACCTGGAGCTCTCAGTAACGCTTATCGGTTTAAGTAATTTGAACTCTGTGAAGTAGCCTGTAGTTCTGAGTCCCAGCATAATAAAGTACCCAAATCTCTAAATCAGATATCACCAACATTCCTACATCAGATCTTACCTCCATAAATAGTTAAGTGCCAGCAATTCACTTTCTTCCTTAAGTCTTTCGCCACTTAAAACATTCAAACAAAACAACAAACAAACAACAACATCAACAACAACAACACGTTCACAAAACTACAAGAATCCCCCACACTCTAGTAATTCGGTTGCGACTGTTCTTCAGTTTTTGTAATCAAACACAGGTTGTAAAACGGAGCACGTCTTGCCAGTTCAAACAAAGCTGCTCAACTAACAAGCCCCGCCCGATCTCTGGAAACCAGCAGAGGGTAGCACTTTCCTTTACACATCGAATTAGCCCCTCCTCCCCCCCCCTTCCCACCTCCCCTCTCCCTCCTCCCATTCCCTTCTTCCCTACCCACCCTCCAAACCGCAGGGATAAAAGCGTTCTTTTGCTCTCCCATCTTCAACCAATTCTCCGTTCTACATTTTCCATTTTAACGTGTTGTCGTTGTTTTTGTTGTTGTTTTCACCGGCATTACCTTTCGGATAATACAGTATGTCAACTGTAGGCGTCACATTAAGCAAACGTGTGCTCATTTACATGTTGCACATGACATAAGCGATCACAGTGTGCGCACGAACACACAAGTGCGCGCTATGTACCCTTATCCTACCCGCCTGCCCTCCCCCCCCTCTCCCTCTCTCTCTCTCACACACACACACACACGTTGTAAAACTGAGCTTTTAAGTCTAGAACTTTTATGCTATCTAATGATTCCATTAAAATTCTCCCTCATTCACACACACACACACACACACACACACACACACACACAGTAACACACAAAAAGGTAGATTTGTCCTCCATCTCTCTCTCTACCAACATCCACCCCGCCCCGCTTCTCCCCTCCTACCCCACCAAAACACACGTACATGTAGGAGTTCAATGCCCCATTTTCAACTACCACAAAAAAAAGTCCTAAATGGTTCACATAATCCCATAGAACACAAAATGTGGATGAACGGGATAAGTTTAAAAAGAAGATTATTGGATGTATAGCCAAAGCTATAAATCAGCACATTACTATAGCAGGGAATAAACCCCCAAGAATTCCACTGGGTGAAAAAAAAAAAAGAAAAAAAAACCACAAGCAAACTGTCCGTTGTGCATATATCATTGATCAGCCTGACATTTCTCTGTTTAGTAGTCTTAACGATAGACATTGCATCCACGACACAGGTGGATCCCAGAGTCACAAAACTATTCACGGTAGGGAGGGAGGGAGAAGGCGGGGTAGAGTGGTGAGGGACGGAGAAGGCAGAGAGAGAAAGAGACAGACAGAGAGAGAGAAGAGTAGATGAGGACGGGTAAGAGAAAGACATCGGGGTCCGTATTCAGAAAGACCCGCTTACAAACCCTTCGACAGGTTGTTTATCTCAAGGTATAAACTTTGCGGTAATTTTTTCTTACCTTAGGGTTGGAGAAAACTTCCGGTAAACTTATCTCGGTATTCAAAAATGCCTACATGACGCATGGTCCCTACCTCGAGCTAAATTTGAATCCCCCTCTATTACGCATGCGCTTTCGATGACAAGGACACAACAGCTTCAATGGCAGACGACGGATCACACGAAGGAAAAAGCAACTTTTCCCATTTCATTAGAATTCAAAAGAGGAAACCAAAAACATTTTACTTTCGTACTTTGCTTTTGTCATTAATCTACCACCAAAAAGAAAATATTTTACTGGTACAAGAATAAATAGAACTGGAAACCTGGTGCTAAACACAGTAGCAGTGAAGGAAGACGTGACTATGCCGGTTCACATGCTGCAACTCCTCTCCTACTTCATCAACAATTCGCACGATGTCGATTCTTCAAAATGTGAATTTCCTGTAATTTTCTACCTCATCCATTTTTAGAGAATTTCATCTGTCCCGAAAGACGCAGTTCCTACGTCTCCGATGCAAAATCATTGCGAAAACAATTGCTTTCGCCATTTTTACGTCGGCAAAGGTACGAGTTACAGGAAGGTGGGGGGGGGAGGGGGGGAGGGGGTAGCGACGGTAAAGCTATCGGCCGTTTGGCCGAGTGGCAGGGCAGAACTTTACAACTTCTCTGAATACCAGACAAGTCCAAACCAGCGGAAAGTCAAGACTTTACCACTCCTCATGGTAAATTACCAGCGGGTATTGCCTTTTCTGAATACGGACCCAAAACAATATATAGGCTATGTAAACAATGGAAATACATTTGAAACAAGATGGCTATCAAATACAACCGATACATATTTTCAAAACCGCAGTGCACACTAGGGATGTTCGGTTTTACCGGTTTTCCGGTTAAAATCGGTTCGACTTTCTCACGGTTCGGTAAACTGGTTTGGCCTTAAAAAAAAACCGGAAAACCGCGGTTTTTCTAAGGGACATCACTCGTCCCGTAAAGCACTAGCAAAATGGCAGAAACAGAGAAATTCGTAGCGAACACGCGTGGGAAAGCTGACATTTGGAGATTCTTTCTCCTGCGAGAGACAGAAGCAGGAAAGGTTGACCATAATACCGGTTACTGTAAAGAGTGTAAGGCAAGTATTAAACTTGGCGGTGGCACTTCAAATCTGAATGCACACATTCGCCGACACCACCATTTGCTGCTGCTGAAGCCAGCCAAGCCTGCGGGCCATGCACCCAATAGATCTAACCCACATGTCCTACATGCTAGATCTAGTCCGTATACCAGCAGCGCTGACGCTGACGTGAGCATTGTGATTTGCCACCCCCCCCCCCCCCCCTCTCCCCACAAGCTGGACAGGAAGATTTGCCACGCCTCCTCCAAGTTGTGGAAATTGAAGCGCCAACGCACCCTCCAGAAGTTGCAGCTGACGCACCCGAGCCTCCGGAGAAAAAGCCACGTTGCCTCCTGGGGGACCTCTTGGGGGACGTGTACATCACGCAAGTGGAACCAGCTAAATCAAAACTGGAAGCGTGTTCAGACGAGGTTGTCAAATACAAAGAGGAGTTACCTCTGCCAATGGAACAGAATCCCCTTACGTGGTGGAAGATAAACGAACATCGCTTTCCATTTCTGGCATCACTGGCGAAATGTTATCTTTCAATCCCTGCTACCAGTGTCCCCGCAGAACGGGTGTTCTCTACAGCAGGAGATATCCTGACAGACAAGAGAGCTTGTCGGAAAGCCAAACATGTTGATTGAATGATCTTCTTGAGAAAGAACACGGAATGACTGAATCCAGAGAGGCCATTCACTTTAAAATGACTGTTTGCTTTACAAACTAATCGCGTTCTGTCTTTTTCCTCAGCAAGCAAGGGTTTTGTTTTCTAGAAGTTCAGCAGGCAATAGCACCCAGAACACTTCTTGTTTTTAGTTGCGTTACGTTTTGAGACTTGAAATAAAATGAGTTAGTTACATTGTAGAATCGAGTTCTTTCTTTCTTTCTTTCTCTCTCTCTCTCTCTCTCTCTCTCTCTCTCTCTCTCTCTCTCTCTCTCTCTTCCTCTCTCTCTCTCTCTCTCTCTCTCTCTCTCTCTCTCAGCAAGAGCAGTGTGTGTGTGGTTGTGTGTGTGTGTGGGTGTGTGTGTGTGTGTGTAACTATAGATGTAAAATCCAGTGTGAAAGCAAGGACTTTTTACAAATGAATTTCACAGAACACAAACTTGGAACAGGCTTTTAATCTTTCAATTCGCATTGTTTTTGTAACCAATATGACATTCGCAACTTCAGATTCCACCAACGGTTTCACAAACTCAAAATTGAAACGCAAACTCACAAATCTACCCACAGTGGAGGAGGGAAATAGCCTCTGAGTTAAGTAGCTAGGGACATAAATTCCCAAAAACAAATTCAATACATAGGTTATTTCCCTTGCTTACTATGCGCCTTTACCCGGGGTAACCAGTTGTAACTTCTAGCAGGTTAACCGGTTTTAAACCGCGGTTTTCTATTGGAAAAACCGGTTAAAAACGGGTTTGAGAAATCGTACCGGTTCCACCCTCTAGTGCACACTAGTAAAACAGTAGCACTGTCAAAGTCATGGTTTGCACGTTAACAAATTGGTGAATTGGGCAAATAAGCATAATAAAAAAAATCTTATTAAAAAAAAAACTATAACAAAAACTACCATATATTTCAATATGACTGCTTACTCCAACTACTATCAAATTATTCCACTAAAACCATTACGTAAAACCCAAAAATATAGCAATAAAATATCACCATCATTTTTTTTCCAACTTCAACGCAATCAAACTATTCCACTACAACATTATAAATAAAATTAAAAAATAAAAATAAAAATCTGACGGTAGCTTGCGTTTCCACGCCCTGCAAATACCACCTTGGTGAAACTCATTCTAATGGAATTCAAGGACCGTAGGTCAATGCCAGTCGTAACTCAAATCCAAACTCTCAGAACCAAAAGGAGACAGCAACAACTGAACAAGCGAAAAGTCACCACAATGCTCAAGTCACTGTGATAAACAATAAATCCACTAATCAAGAAAAGAATCTCCTGTCACACGCCGCAACTTAGGCTTCGTTGTGAAACAGGGTGCCAACTTGAGACTCGTAGAGTCAGCACATGCAACACAAATAAAAAGGGGTTCATTCTTTTAAAGCTCGCAGCATGCACCAAATTTCTGGAATTCCCTTCCAGTAAACAAAAAGCAGAGTTCTTGCTTGGGAGGCTTCAGGAAAGGACAAAATCTGTTTCAGTTGTTTGTGTGTGAGTGCGCGCGCGCGCGTGCGAGTTTGGTGGCTGAGACACTATTTGTGCGCATTTAAAATACAACTGTTTCAGAAGCTTTTGTGTGTGTGGGTGTGTGTGTGTTTGTGTGTGCGCGCGTGCGTGCGTGTTTGATGGCTGAAACACTGTGCGTACTGAGCATGACATTCGTGACATGGGATTTCGGCGGTGTTTTATAAGTCAAATCATTATCAAAAAATTTGGAGAATTGGCAAGCATTCAATTAAAAATGTGTTGTTGTCATTTTTTTTTGGGTTTAAATCACTATCAGAGTAAACACAAAACACTGAACCGCTCGTTACCAGCCCAATACTATTAAATAATGTATAACAACAAATTAAAATGACATGTAAATAAAGGGATTCGAACTATTTGCCAGTTGTTGTTTTTATGGCTACTCGAATTGTTTAAATAAAACGAAACAATAAAAGAGTGAAAGTCAAAAGCCCCATCTTTAGGTCATTGCCTATAACCTCTATATCCTTTCCTATTCCGTAACTCGAAAGTCGTTGGGGCACCACAGATGATCGTTTAACCAGCATACTCCATCTTTCTCTGTCCTCAGCAACCCTGATGGCTCCGCTCAGTGTCAAACCAGTCCATTCTCGAATGTTGTCCTCTCACCTCTTTTTCGGTCTCCCTCTTCTTCTGCCTCCTTGCACCGTGCATTGCAGGAGGGCCTATGCAAGGCCTGATGTTCTGGTGAGGTAGCCATACCATCGGAGTTTCCATTTCTTCACCACTGTGAGCAGGTCATCGTGTTGTCCAATGGCTTGTGTGATGGTCTGTCGGACTTCGTCGCTGATGATGTGCTGGGTATAGGAAATGCCCAGAAGTCTTCTGTAGCACCTCATCTCCATGCTTTGTATTCTTCGTTGGAGATCTGCTGTGAGGGTCCATGTCTCGCAAGCGTATAGAAAGATGTAGATGACGAGGGAGCGCAGCAGCTTTACCTTGAGAGTGTTGACTTATGGTCCTGTCTTTCCAAATGGGATTCAACCTTGTCAGGGCAGCAGTTGTTTGTGGGATCCTGGAGAGAACTTCCTATCGGGACCTACTGTCTGATACAATGACTCCTAAATATTTGAAGTTATGCACTGTGTTGAGGGATTGACCTTGGACTTTGATGTCCGTGTTGATGTCATTGATGTTGTTGGTCATCATGTTGGCCTTCTCGGCAAATATTTCTATTCCAAATGTGGTGTCAAGCCTCTGTACTAGCTGTTCAAGATCTTTGTTCCTCTCCAGCCAACCCATTAATGTCATCCGTAAAACACGGAGTTTGGAGATTGCTCTACTCCTTATGCTGACTGTGCCTTCGTGATCTGCAAGGGCATCTGACAATATGCGCTCTAGGAAGATGTTGAAGAGCGTTGGAGACGATAGGCATTCATGACGCACGCCGATTGTTGTTCTGAACCAGTTCCCCATGGCGATTATGTGGAGGACTGCACCGGTAGAGTTGTCATGCAAGCTTTTGATGACTTCAATATGTTAAGACTAATGTTTAATACTTTCGTGGTGGCCCACAGAACTGCATGCCAGACTCGGTCAAACGCTTTCTTGAAGTCTACAAACACATGATATAGATGTTGTTGGTGCTGTAGATATTTCTCACATGTTATTCCGAGGTTGAAAATCTGTTCAGTGGTGCTTCGCCCTGCCTTGAATCTTGCTTGTTCTTCAGCTATGATTTGTTCAGCTAGAGGTTTCAACCCGTTGAGTATTAATTTCAGGAGGACCTTGCTGGGATGGCTGATGAGGTTGATGGTGCGGTAATTTTCACACTCCTGAAGGTTTCCCTTTTTGGGAAGAGTGATGACAAGCGACTGGGTCCATGGTGTAGGCCACTACCCACTCTGCCAGATCTTGTTACAGATAATGGTGGGCGTCAATCATCGCTTCTCCTCCTGCTTTAAGCAATTCTGCCGGTATATTGTCCACTCCTGCTGACTTCCCCTTCTTCAGCGATTGCACTGCTGCCTCAACTTCTTCCCGGAGAATTGGGAGGATTTTTTTTTGTTCTCTGTTCTGGGGACATGCTAGAACTGATGGGTCTACGTTTGGTGTGTGGTTGTAAAGGTCAGAGCTGTAAGGCATATGGCAGACTTGCTTTGGATCATTTAGACCTTGAGGTGTTTAACACTTGTCAGCCGCTTCAGTCTGGTAGGCCTTCTTGCTATTGTTCTTGTTCAGACTGTTCTCTATTTCCTGGCATTGATCTTCTATCCAGTTCTCCTTTGCTGTGCGCATGCCTATCAGAATGGCGCATGTATCACTGAAGAACTGGAGTTTGCCAACGAACTGAATGAACATTGAAGTTTAACGTCTACAGACACCATCGGCAACATTGCAGACGGGAGACACCGGGGACGAAGGGTAAGGTCCTAAATCAACACTGAACCACCAGAGCGCTTAAACTGCTAAGATGGACAGTGAAAAACGGCCTCGTTTATCTTGCTGGCCATGGGATTCGAACCTGGGCCGTCTCTGTGCCACTGAGCAACGGCGGTGGGCGTGAGCCAACACACTGGTAGCACAGAGAAATATCAACTATAACAGGCGAAAGTCACTAACCCTGCGTCAAGTCACTTCTTGGCAAAATTACACATACCTTAAAAGGCCCCAAGGGCACAAATTCAAAGTCGTTGTTTACTTTTGGCAAAAACGGGTTTACCCTAAAATTCGCATTGCTTTTACATTAAACGATGATAAAGTGGGCTTCCGTTACTCAAACCAACCGCAAAAGTTTGAATTTTCGATTTCAGTTCTGATAGAGACCCTATTTGTGAGTGAACCACGCGGCTTGAAGTGTGCGTCTTTTCGTGTCTTTTTGTTTATCAACCTAAAACCAAAAACCTTACGATCAATGATTTTCACGTATTCTACCTATTTTTAGTTCCAGAGTGTTGACTAGCGGTGGCTATTAATATTCACAAACACTACGGAATTTATTTATTTCAAACAATAATAATATTTTCGAAAGAGTTACTGCTTGTTGTAAGCTTTTTTTCCCCGTTGGGCAACACTCGCTGTGTATGTTAAAATTATCTGTCGAAGGGGCGTGGTCAAAGTGGGCCCCTTTAAATTGTTGAATCCAATGACTAGATGCCGACAGTGATTAACGAGAGATGTGTTCAAATACAATCACAATAAATTATACCAAAAACAACAGCAAGACTATACGGCCACATGTCAATGGCAATTAATCAACCAATCGTAACTCCTTCAGCTGCAACAATAAAAGGTGACAGTGAAGAAAATACAAAAAAAAACGAACCAGCACAAATATTGAAACTTTTTTAAAAAAGTTAAACGTAGAATAAAAAAGGTGACAGTGAAGAAAATACAAAAAGAAACTAACCTGCACAAATATTAAAACATTTTTTTTAAAGTTAAACGTTACGCCAATGCTTCCAAAATGGCAAATAAATCAAGGATCAGAGTCATACTAACCATTTAGCTTTAAAGTGATCAACGGGACAAATGCTAACAAAAAAGGGTGGATGAAAGGTCTTCCCGCAACATGTAAAGTCAGCCTGCCCTTAAATGTTACCACTTTTTCTCTAGATAGTATAAACATAAGTATTGAAAAATTTTGTTAACCCAAAATGTTGCAGTGAAAGATCTACGGTGAGCGTAAAAGACATTGAGAACACCATCCTCCCTCAACCCCTCTCCTCCTCCCCTCCCGTTTTTTCTTCTCTCCACATGGTTGTCTAATCCAAGTATTAACCAAACTGGTTGGTGCTTAACTTCTGGGAACAGGAGAGTGTGCCCCTAACCGCGCCAACACACTTACTAGCGAGGCGACCAATCAACGGAAATGTCTCTCCAGAACACAAATGTAACTTTGTAAGGCAAGCCCACCACAGGCTGCAGAACAACTTTGAAAAAAAAATCTCTGAAGTTTGGCCGGGGTCTAGGGGCCGGCTAGGCCCCTGTGGGGTCCGGGGGCAAACCCCCTGGTGGGAGGTTCGGGGGGGGGGGGGGGGAGGGGGGAGCAAGGAAAAGAAAAATGGCATTTTTTAAGGCCATTTTGTTGTATTTCCTGGATGGAAATACTGGAAAATGTATAGCTGTTTTTTTTTGGGGGGGGAAGTTTTTTTTGTATGAACAGGTAAAAAAAAAGTGCAAATTGCCCTTCCATTTGTTCTGGATGTTGCTTTCATTAAATGTCTCGCCACGATTGACAATTCTAGCTAGAAGCACACGACATTAAAAAAAAAAAAAGTTAATGAAGCGTGTTCATCACAGAAGAAACGGCTTAGTCTAACGCACAAAATTTCCATCACAGTTCTACGATGTCTCCGTTGATGTTCACAGACTTAGCGCATAGACTAAAAGAGAAACTCAGAGAATAGCATACTTTCTTTCAGTTAGTCAACAATACGCGCGAAATGTACAGCATAAGAGGCGCCCGCTAAAGTTGTAGCCTATAACAGTGAAGCAGTATTAGCGGGCGGCGCACCTCTCTGTCAATAAGACGACATCAAAATGTGGATCGGTACTCGGAAAAAAAATATTCTCGGGATTTTTTCTCTCGGAATTATTTTTCTCTTACTCGGAAAATCGCGGATCCGCGGAGAGTTCTGCAGCCTGCCACCAGCTAAGACCCCCTTGATATGCAATCTATAACGTCATACTAGCGCCAAAAGTTATCATTATCACGAGATAATTGAAATTAACACGGTTTCTGTATAAAAATTTACAGAGAAACCGGTAATCCACAGTGTTTAAAATTAATCGTTATCAGTATTTGCCACGCCTTCCTAGCTCCAAAACCTGACAATTACAAATACCATGAGATAATTATAAATATCATAGGAAAATTACAATTATTGAAAAATTACAAATATCTTCGAATGATCGTGTTTAATTTTCAGTTTGGGCTCTAGCAATCCGTCTGGAAATGGACCAAAACCGAATATTGCAATTTCACTTGATAATTACAATTTTTACGTGTTAATTGTAAATATGTCGTTGATATTTGTGTGGCGGAATGGGAGACGACTGGTTCAAGCTTGGGAGATGGGTTGTCTACCTTGCATTTCTTACTGGCCTTGGGTGGCTCCTGCTGTGCAGAATTCTTTGGTGTGGCCATTGGGTTATGCAGGACAAGGCGACACAGCATTTGTTCTCCCAGGCTGACCATTCGTCTTCTGCTTTTGGAGATGAACAGGACTACATTGTCGGCAGGCATTTTATGCAAGTCAGTGACATGTATGGATTGTCATGGCACTAGTAGCCGGCAACCCGGTTTACTATCAACACGTTTCCCCGCCTTGCAAAGGCAAATATTTGTATGTCCTTCTCACGAGGGATAATACAATTAACAGTCCGGGTCGGGCCGTGTTCTCAAGGTGGTGGCCGAGAGACGGGAGTCAAATACTCCGCTCGGCTACATTTGGAATTATCACATGATATTTGTAATTATCAGGTTTTGGCGCTAGTAGGACGTCATAATGTGGATTACACACAACACGTGTTAATTATATTATCACAGATACCTGTAAATGCACGTTTTGGTGCTAGCAAGCAGCCTTAGTCAGAATTAAGCATGACCATGTACAAATTGTAATTATGAAGTGAAAATTTTAATTATTATGTGATACTTACGATTTTCGGTTTTGACACATTTCCAGGCGGATTCATAGAGCCAAAACGGAAAAATAAAACATGATCACGCGAAGATATTTATATTTTTTCCAATGATAAAGATAATTATTCCTTAATAATTGTAATTATTCCATGATATTTGTAATTATCTCACCATATTTGTAATTATTATCATCATGTCATAGCAATCGATCGAAGACGTTTCCTCTTCCCTAAAACCCATTACACATTCACCTGTAAAATGTAATGTGTTGGTTTCGTGTTCTTGCTACGCCCACCCTCGCACCCTCTTAAATCCTTATCCTCTACTTCTTCCCACCCCACCCCACATGCGCCTTTCCCCACCAAACACTTATCCCCAAACATACCCAAAATCCTCAGGTCTACCCATCCCTCCCCACCCCAACCTCTCATCGCGGTCTCATTTCTGTCTTTTCTTTTCCTTCATTGGGTCCTATCCTATCCTATCCCGTAACTCGAAAGTCATTGGGGCACCACAGATAATCCTTTAACCAGCATGCTGCCAAAATGAAAATGAGCAGTGGTGCAAATTTTCCTCCAATTGTGACATGATAGAAGGGTACCCACCAGGGTGACCCCAAATCTACGAAGACCTTAGTATGTTAATCACATGGTATTTTCAACGGGAGGTCATGGGTATAAATTAACAAAGAAGACTGCTGATACTAGTTTGTATCAGTACTTTCTTACTAACAGAATTATTAACAAACGGAACAGTCTGCCGCAAATGATTGTCACAGTTGTTACAGGAAATTCATTTAAGAATATACTGGACAAATATGTTTCAGGTCTAGTGTTCTCCAATGACTTGTGTGGAATATACTGGACCGCCCTGGTAGGCAAATTCTCAGACTCCGATGCAGGAAGGGCTACCCCGGTGACGAATAGTTTGACTGAGCGTTCTCTCATAAAGCACATCAAGTTGAGGGGAAAAGGCTGAGAGCCTACGATACTAGTTATACTATACTATACTATACTATACTATACTATACTATACTATACTATACTATACTATACTATACTATACTATTATACTATACTATACTATACGCCTACTAACTATACTATACTACTAATAACAACAACATCGAAATTTACCGGAAACGTTACTTTCTCAACGCCTACACCTACCTATTCACCCCTGATAAGAGATCTCCGAACCAGATCTCTAAAGACATCACCACCACCACCTACAACAACATCGAAGTTTACGTTACTTTCTCACAGTCGGAACCTACCTAATCACCCCTGCGCACTTTGCACCTCCCGAACCAAGACCTTGAAAGACGCAAGTTCACTTTTTACGGCTGAAAAACCTAATTAGCATAGTCATAAAAGTCAGTCCAAACATACGCAACGTGCTAACCCGAATAGAAACATCCTCAGTGTATCCGTGAAATTACATGCAAAGCAAAAAAGGGGGCATTGATAACAAGACAACAACGGAAAGCAAGTTTACAGTACTAACGATAGTAATGGTAATCTGCGCATGTCGCAATAAAGAGGCTAATTAACAACTTTAACAATATGAGACGAAGGAGAAAAAAAGGTCAGTGAAGGTTATACAGGGAACATAAATACAGACATCTAGGCACCACATCGCGCATTCAATAAAAGGATAAAACCATTGGAAAACAAGAATGAACAGGACAATAACCTGTGTCAGACAAACAGAAATCGGAGAAAATCAAAACAAGCACAACAGTTCGGTATAGGAGTTGCTTTCAATTTCATTTCAAACAGTACTGTCGATTTTCTGAACTAAACTATTTTAACATATGGATTGTTCCTATCCTATCCTATCCCGTAACTCGGAGGTCGTAGGGGCACCACAGATGATCGTTTAACCAGCATACTCCATCTTATTTATTTATTTATTTATTTAATCGTTCTTATATAGCGCTTTTCCAGCTCAAGAGCTGCTCAAGGCGCTGGCCGATACAGGATCTAACTCAAGCCGCCCGAGACGCCCACCCGCAGCCTTTGGGCGCCTGGTCTGACGCCCGGACAACTGAGCACAATCCTGGGCAGCCAGGGATGGGGGAGAAGGACCTAGGTGCATGCTGGATGTTTTCTTGTCACCGGCACTCACCCGTCTAGGACATGAGCGTCAGGATCTTTAAAGTCCGTTATGATGGAATGTATGCGACACAGACTAGACCTCGGTTTATACTCTCATCCGAAGGAGTAGGAAAACAGGAGTAAAGTGTCTTTCCCAGGGACACAACACAATGGCCCGGCCAGGGCTCGAACCCGGGACCTTCCGATCCGCAAGCCGAAGCACTACCATTAGACCACAGTGCCTCCATGCATCTTTCCATGTCCTCAGCAACCCTGATGGTTTCGCTCAGTGTCAAACCAGTCCATTCTCGAATGTTGTCTTCCCACCTCTTTTTCGGTCTACCTCTTCCTCTACCTCCTTGCACTGTGTCTTGCAGGATGGTCTTTGCAGAATTTCTATCTCTCCACACTGTCCGCGTTGGACGCCTAGGAATCAGCTTAACACTCAGTGTAGGATGAGGGGAGGAGGGGGGGGGGGGGGAGGCATGACACTACTATTTAGTACTACTCGTTAATAGCTCTACCACTTCACCACAATAGTCTTTCCTCCTACATCGATCAGTGTCACGTTCCGACCCCAATTCTAGCGATTTCGTCCTCCGCTGTCGTGTTTGGTGGGTCTGACCCAAAAGACAAGAAGAGGCACAACTATCAACTGAGGTATGGATTTAAACTATGTATTTCCAGACTGTTCACGTTGTTGTTGTTGTTGTTGTTGTTGCTGTTGTTGTTGGTGGTGGTGGTGGTGGTGGTGTTCAAAATACAGTTTTGGCCTTATCTCAGGAATACTGAACCAAAAGTAATCATTTTTACTTTTGCATACTTAACTACTGGAAGCATATTGTATCATTAGTATTTGTTCTTTCTCAAAGGTCAAGGTCATTGCGCTTCACCATTTTCTAGACGCATTTCTCACTGAATCAAAATATTGCCTGAGCCGATTTTGATAATATTTTGCTTTCAGATATTTCAGAACCCCGCCAAGAAAATGAACACTTTTGAAAAAAAACATATCGGCTATGTGTGTGACTGTCTAAAAATACATTGGAATGGCTTGCCATCTTGTTTAAAGGTGTCACAAAATGCGGATGAAATTCGGGACACTTTCTCCAAAAAGCCACGAAAGCGCACATACGCAGAAGAAACGCCGCGCCAACCAGGTCCAGAGGAACTAGTAGATCGCCATATAACGGTATAAAGTAAGGATGAGAAAGAGAGGGTAGCAAAAACATGAAACAGACAAGCTGATGACATATGAACAATAGTATTACGAGACTCGCTACGGCGGTTACTAGTCACCCGTCTTAAGATTCTAGCTATCAGCTTTTATTTTGTCTTCACACAGACTTTACTAACGGAGACGAGTTGGGTTTCGACGATTGTTATCAATTAGGCAAACTAGTTTTGTTGTTGAACAACAAAGTCACGGCCATTTAGGCAGCAACACTATGCTTTACGTACCAGTGTTCGGTAGTAAAGTTTACTCAAGACATTTTTCACTGGCATCTTGGCATGGCGCCTGGCAGCGAACATTGTAACGTCCCCGACCCTATGTCACTCGCAGGCTGAACCCTCTTACCATCGGAATAATAAACACAAGTACCTTGCCCCCTCCCCCTGTCATGAGAGGCTATTTTAAACCCTGCACTGAGGCTTCATGCCTCAAATAGTTCATCCTGCTGTAGCCTTTGTATCTTAAAGTCGATGCCTAGCAGACGACAGAAGGCAGACTGTGTTAAGCATGTGTAGGCTAGATAAAGTAGGCAGTGACCTCATCCAGCTGACGTATAGCAAAAAAAAAAAAACCCGATAGACGGCGCTCAGGTATCACGAGATTTCGCGGGCTTTTGACTGGCCGCAAGGTTAGGTAGTAATTCTGTGCCTAACTCTCACACGAGAAGGGGCAATGCACTGAAAGATCTCTCTAGCAGAAGACTAAGCAGGTGATGGGTAAAATTCATTCATCGCAGTATAGCCACAGCCTGACATTGTCAAAAAGGTAAATTATCAATCCTTTGTTTCATCACGATTTATTGATATTATTATTGGATTATGTTTATGAAGTCTTGCCATGTTTTATCATTGTGAATGTTAGTCAAACTTTGCTTGACCACGTAACTGACACACGCGACCAGTTTCGAAACCACAAGGTAGCCTTTACTGTCCAACTGTTGTTTCTCCTATGTGTATTATTGCAGACCAGTGGCTGTACTGGAGAATGTGTATATTATTAATTACTTCTCCATGTGTTTATGTTAGCCATAATATGTGTATGTATAGGAATTATGTTGAAGATTCTAGTGGACCACGGATGTAAAAGAAGGATTGTCCCTTGTTTGTATAAGTGGACGCGATCACTGAGGGTTAGTTCTGCAATCAGTGAGACTCTCTGCACACCCTTTGTAAGCAAGGCGTTGCAAAAACTCGTCTTATGTTTTGCAGACTGACGAGCAGGCTTGTTGGTCCGATGCAGGAGATAGACCACTGAGAGTCAACCCTGACATTTGGCCTGCAGTGGAGCATTGAGCACTGAGCTCCGATAGCCCAATAGTCAACGACCAAAGAGGAAACACCATCACCACACCTCAACGAATCAGCTCAATGCTCAAGAAGAAATGCACTAACACTGATCTAGAAGGACTATGCGATAGTCCACTCTCCTGAAAACGAACATTAGGCCAACCAGAACAAATAGCCCAATGATGAGACAGTAGCAAATATCAAGAACAGTAGCAGCATAGACCCATCAAGGAGCGAACTATTCGAAGTAAATTTGGACATTTAAGTTAATAGAGTGTTTAGAGAATTATGTATAGAGTAGAGGAAATAAATGTGTGATATTTATTGTTAACAAGTGGCTGGACTACCTATGTTTTAGTGTGAGAGCTAGTGTGTCAGTGAATCTTTTACAATTTTCTCCCTATCTCTATAACCCTATCTGCTCACAGACCGGGCTAAACATATAAATGTATTAACATTAGTCATAGGGTGATTATACTAGCTGATCCCCGCAGACGAAAGACGAGTGGGTAATAGCATTCCATTGTGCAGAGCCCAGCACCCCCTTCCCCAATCCGACTGTACCCTGCCCCCAACAACCTTTCAGAAATACGTCTTTTTAATTGCAGAAAGTATCAGTGAGAGTGCTGCTAGTGTGTGCTGAATGTTCATTTGATAAGTACAAGATTTTTCAGAATTAATGATGCTGATTAATATGAACTACTTACTAAGATTTACATCTGAAAAGCTTCGCAATAGCGTGCCCCTTACACCTTCCTCCCCACTTCCACCTCATTCCACTCCAAAGGTAGTGATTATGGTCTATCATCCATACCACCAATAGAACTTCAACAAACATTTCGACATTATTTTCCTATCACACAAGTCTTCGAACTAACGGTCACATATAAAATGCGAGGATCAGTTAGTTAGTTAGTCATTGTTTAAGAAGTCCAGCGGACTGCAAAGAGCCGAATCAGGACCACAACTTGGTTGAAGGAGGACTCACCCCCGATCCGTATATAAGATCTGTTGAAACAGCCCTAAAGGTAACACTGAAGGCACTCCACCAGCTGGTCATTTACAATAAAGGCATCCTATGCAGGGGACGCTGATGATTTACTCTAATTTATCGAACCCCCGTTTACGAAAACAAATTCAGGGACTGCCAAATCCCATTTCCTGGTTCCCGGGGCAAGTAAAAAAAAAAAAAGTTGCCGGGAAAGACAAGTTTTGAAAGTAATTTGCCCGGGGGTAAGTTAAAACATAAAATGTACAACAACACAACTCGATCATAGGCACCGAATCTTGTTTACTTTGATCCTGTTTAGCCTGTGAAACGCCTGTTAGGAATTTTGACGTCACGCTCGAATCCGATATATTACAGCGGATTTGATTGGTCGATTATTCAACCTTTAGCCCATGACAGCGCTCCTTTTATCAATGGTAGGGCGATATATCACAGCACATTTCATTGCGCAATTGTTCATACGTCCGCCAATGACAGCGCGCCTATTATCTCAATCTTTTGTGAAAGTGCGCTTGCGCTGAAAGACAAAATGTCGCTTCTAACATTTGGATTTTCCAGGAGCAGTGATCAAAAAAATAAAAAAAAGACTTGCAGAAAAAAGAAAAAAAAACCAAAAACAACAAAAACAAACAAACAGGCAAGTAATCAGGAGTATGATCGATCAAAACGAGCACGACGATTTCATACAGAATGGTTAGGTGAGTTTCCGTGGTTGGATTACAATGAGAGCCTCAAAGTAATGAAATGCAAGATCAGATGTGCAAGAAATTTCCTAGTCTTGGAAAAGGATCATTTACGGATGGCACATCATTATTCCGCAAGTCAACATTGAACGCCCATCATACAAGTCGAGGTCATCGGCAATGCCGTGTACGTTTTTGTTTTATCTATTTGTATGTTCGTGCACAGATTATGTGTGCCTGTTTTTTGTAAGTGTATTTGGTGTTCTTTGAGTTTTTTGCTTTCACTATGTGGGCAAGTACATTTTTGAGCGGGAAAGTAATTTGTTGAGTTGGAACGTTACAAATTACATGTTGCTTACCAGGGGCAAGCTCTGTTGAAAACAAAATTGGCAAACCATGAAAATAGAATATAAACATCAATTTAAAATATTAAAAAAACACATACATATAAAATGTCTAGACTGCTAAATAATTACACCATAGAAAGCCCTAGTGCTCATTTGGCAGAACGCGTCCAATATCCCCAAGTTAACCCAACAGACCCCATACATAAATGAGGAATTCTGAGAGTTTTCAAGAAAAAAAAGGTAGGTGAGTGGTCTAGCGAAGAAGATTATAAATTGGTAGAACAGATTAGGGACGAGAAAGAACACATGAGAATGACAGAAACAATGGTAAATTAAAGCACCAAATGTTCACAAAGTGGGGATACAATTTATACAGAAACCCCCGGCATGGACGCAACCGCTTTCAATATTAACTTTATAATGTGTATTAACAGCCAACATTACAAAAATATAAACTAAATACAACAATCTCCACAATGGTGGACATGAGAGTCCACATGGCGAAGAGGTCATTAGCTGATGTTTAATTCATTCTTGTGTTGGTCGAACACGTCAACTTGTCATTTGTCAAACAAAAAGGCTGGAATCTGTGCCAAGAATGGGGAGCGGTAGAAAAAGACCAAAGCACAAAGCAAAAATCTGAAGAACAGAACGACGAAAAGCAGACATCTCAACCGAGCTAAGTCAACTTTAAAGAGCGAAAGTTCATGTTTCACCATTAGACCGTTAATTAACGTAGGTCTATCCACACCTCCGTCGACTCTGCCACACCAATCAATAAATCACGTAACAGTAATGCTTTTGCTGTCTATTAAGAGGTTGAGCTTACCGCCCATTTTGATCCCGAATAAATAAATATAAACAATACAATTATTTAGTGGAAAGCAGCGAACGGGGAATTCCAGTTTTCAATTCCAACCCTTCTTGATATCTACTACAACAACACCCATTCATGAATAAATCGCAACAAAACAAACAGTGAAGTCTTACGTGAATCACTGAGAGTGATCCGGAATGAATAAATTACAAACACACAGGGCCGGATCACTTACTCTTGGAGGGGGGAGGGGGGGGGGTTCCAAAAATTTTTTAAGGGGTTAGGGGTGACAAAAACGTGTCCGCTCGAGGAACTTGAGTAGAATGAGGAACGTTTTACTTACCAACAGTGTCAACTAAATTAAGAGCTTTAAAAAAAACTCCATATATATTTTTTTTTCTGACTGAGTGAGGTACATCGAATGGCCAGAGGGGGGGGGGGGGTTCCGGAACCCAGGAACCCCCCCCCCCCAGATCCGGCCCTGACACAGGCATGGGAATAGGAAATAAAAAGGAAAAAATTATTACAGGGGTAGGGGGTGGGGAGGTGCTGGGGTCCAAGAGCATGCGCTCCCTGAAGCTGAGTATTGTAATTGTTTGTTTTTTTAATTTCCACACCTAAATTTGAACCTGGAGACACCACAACTTTACAAAACGGTGCACTTCAAGCTGCAGTAATTTGTCTCCAATGTATTTAAGTGTACACAGCGACTCACCAACTCTTTATCCCCATGCAGCAACAGTCTCCTTGATGTAATTAAACCATACTTTCACAGCAATTAACATTTAGAAACTATCTTTAAAAATGGTTACATCAGAACAGTTGCATTGGACTGAAGATGACAAATGAACATAAAGATATTGAATCCTTGTAACTCCAAGATGTTCCACAAGAACGTTCACTTAAAATACCAACAAGATTGTTTCCTTGGAAAGCGTGGGAGAGAATAAATCTCTCTAAAAAATAATTGATCACTAGCTGGATGGTATGAAAAGCGAGTAGATGCTTGTTTACTTTGCAAATGCGTCTGCTGTTGTAACAAATAGTGCTTATCATGATCGTTTTTACGCGGGCGTGCTGGATGATAAAGTGTGATTTGGATGTAAACAAGATAATAATGTAAATTATGTCTGCAAAATGTTAGAACATTCAGATTCGCTTTGATCCGTATTTCAGCTTATAACAACACCAGTCGCAATACGCCTGACTAGTCAAGTTGATTTGGGAGATCAAGTCGTGAACACTGTGGGGTCGTTTTGTTTTTTTTTGTTTGTGTGTGTGTGTGTTGTTGTTGTTGTTGTTGTTGTTGTTGTTGTTGTTGTTTTGTCTTTGCTTGTCAACCACATTGAGGTTTTTGCTCTCTCCTCAAACCAACCAAAATTCCATTTGTTTTTCACACTTCGATTTCGGCCTTATCGCCTTTCGTATTTCGTCGATACATTCTGACCAAATTAGCGCGCGGTCTTAAAACTGCACGACCCGTAAAAACAAAGAAAACGCTCGGAAATCTTCCGCCCATTCCGGAACAACCACAAAACCACTTGATCGGCTGTTTCGGACTGCATTCTTATCGTACTTCGGTTCTTCTCGGCAAATTTCGTACAAACTACATTCAGTCCAAATAAAAATACGCCAAATGAGAATAAACTATAGCTCTCTTCCGCGATGGAATCTGTCACGCGGACGCATCTACCATAACCCCCCTTCCCTCCCTATACTCCCCCCCTCCCCCCCCCAATTTTCTCAACGGATTTAGACCAAACTCGAAAATTACCCTGGGGCTCATTTTTAAAAAAAAAATTAAAAAAAGGGTTTTCTGCAAAAGGCTGAAGACTCTGTGAAACTCTTAGTAACAGATCGCGAACGGGAATTCCAGTTTCAAATCAACACCTTGTTGATTCAACAACACCCACTCATTAATCACAAAATAAACTGCCTAATCTTAAACTGCCAAGACCTGCAGAATAAATAAATGACTTTACAAAACTAGTATGAAGACAATGAACTGGGGCGTTTCACTTCAGTTTTAAACCCTGTGGATTCTGCCACGAATATAATGAATTATTAAATCAAACACACACTAAATTTGTGAAGATCATCACCGACTCGTGTAAACGAAATAACGTGAAGACAGTGAACGGGCCTCTCGTTACAAAATCAACACCTTATTCTAGTCTAGGACACCACGCCCAAGAATAAATCTAAAACTAATAGCACTTTCCCAAATACCACCGAGACATGCAGAAAAGTAATAGGTCTTCTTTTAACGGCAGTGCAAAATCAGTACAATCCGCAAATCGGCTGCATAAATCAAACGTACACAGTTCTTGCAGAAAACAACACCATACCGCCCTGATGCGTCTGGGCGAGCAGAAGGAGAAAGGAACAGAAGAAGAAATATTGAGGAGGAGAGGAAAAGAGAAAGAAGAGACAAAGGGAAGGGGAAGAAGGAAAATGTAATATCTAATAACCTCATTTCTCTACAATAGAGATGTGACAATGATTAACATAATAATAATAATAATAATAATAATAATAATAATAATAATAATAATAATAAATGACGGTCCGATGATTACGTCACTCTATGTGCATAAGTTTGGTTTTACCTTGGAAGCACAGGTGAAGTCTAAGTATGCTTACATTCCCAACTTGAACCAAATCCCTCCAGTAGTTTGGGAGAAAATAGGATTAGGCAAAAAAAAATATGACATCGCCATGCTAATATACATAATGTTTTTTGTCATCGAATAAGTTCACCATTTCCTAACTAAATACCAAGTTTCACATAAATCCGTCCATTAGTTTTAGAGACGTTTTAGAGTCCGACAGACCATCACACAAGCCATTGGACATCACGATGACCTGCTCACAGTGGTGAAAAGATCGTCTTGCAAAGACCATCCTGCAAGGCACAGTCCAAGGAGGTAGAAGAAGAGGGAGACCGAAAACGAGGTGGGAGGACAACATTCGAGAATGGACTGGTTTGAGCGAAACAATCAGAGTTGCTGAGGACAGGGAAAGATGGAGTAGGCTGGTTAAATGATCATCTGTGGTGCCCCTACGACCTCCGAGTTATGGGATAGGATAGGATAGGATAGTTTTAGAGAAAGGTGCGCAAATATCAACTTCGGACGCGGGACACCGAATGGACGGACGGACACAGCCAAAAGCAATAGCTCCCGAACTAAAGCTTAGAGCTGGGGCTAATAATAATCTTGATTGTCCTATCCTATCCTATCCTATCCCGTAACTCAGAGGTCGTAGGGGCACCACAGATGATCGTTTAACCAGCATACAGATACTCAATCTTTCCCTGTCCTCAGCAACCATGATTGTTTCGCTCAGTGTCAAACCAGTCCATTCTCGAATGTTGTCCTCCCACCTCTTTTTCGGTATTCCTCTTCTTCTATCTCCTTGCACTGTGCCTTGTACGATGGTCTTTGCAAGACCTGATGATCTGGTGACGTGGCCATACCATCGGAGTTTACGTTTTATCACCACTGTGAGCAGGTCATCGTGTTGTCCAATGGCTTGTGTGATGGTCTGTCGGACTTCGTCGTTGGTGATATGCTGGGTATAGGAAATGCCCAGAAGTCTTCTGTAGCACCTCATCTCCATGCCTTGTATTCTTCGTTGGAGATCTGCTGTGAGGGTCCATGTTTCGCAAGCTTATAGGAAGATGGAGATGACAAGGGAGCGCAGCAGCCTTACCTTGGAATGTAGACTGATGGTCCTGTCTTTCCAAATTGGCTTCAACCTCCCCAGGGCAGCAGTTGTTTGTGCGATCCTGGAGAGGACTTCCTGTCGGGACCCATTGTCTGATACAATGGCTCCTAAATATTTGAAGCTATGCACTGTGTTGAGGGATTGGCCTTGGACTTTGATGTCCATGTTGATGCCATTGGTGTTGTTGGTCATCATTTTGGTCTTCTCTGCACTTATTTCCATTCCATAGGTTCTGGAGATGGTGTCAAGCCTCTGTACCAGCTGTTCAAGTTCTTGTTCCTCTCCAGCCAAACCATCAATGTCATCCGCAAAACGGAGGTTGGATCTTGATTGTATTGTTACATTATGATGTTATTGTTATAAAGTTGTTGTTTTTTTTTAAACTAATGGTTATTGTTATAAGCCCCAAGGGCAAGATGTTGAAAAAAAGCACACCCAATGCTTACTCCTTTACCCTGGTTAAACAAAATTGTTATCTTATCTTCGTTATCTTATCTTATAAATAATTTAAAAAAGGATGCTATATATCGCGGTTTTTTCCCAAAATAACCAATCAGGGTCAAAGCGCGGCGATCTGTACCAGCATACACGCTTAGATGTTTCACCCACTCTCACATCCACAGTACACACCTATCACGAAATCAACTGGTGTAAAGGCAGGGAGATAGGAATTAGAAGACGGAAAGAACATTGAATGTTATTTTTTTAATATTTAAGATTAAATACTACGATTTCCTCCACTTCATCTTTCTCTTCCTCTTCCTTCTTATGTACAACTTATGTTAATCTGATGAATAAAAATTGATGCAACAACAACTTCCTTCTTCATCCTTCTTATCCTCGTCCCATCCTTCTTCACCTCTGTCTAGACGTTAGAGATCCTGAACACTGCATTGCATTTCCTTCATGATTTGTACGCAGAGTAGGTAACTGATCCGAAGATAATTGAGAGTGTGATCGTCTGACCAGTTTCACGTAACACATTAATAGATTTAGGTTCTGGGCCATTTATCTATCCTCCTATATAATAATTTAAGGATATTTATATAGCTTATATATTGGGATCATATAAATATATATTTTATATATATTTATATGATTCCACCCTCATTCCAGACAGACAAGACAGGGAACGAGACAAACAGGATCAGACGCAGATACAGCCAAAGAGCAAGAAACGTACAGACATTGAACAGGAAAGCAAGATCGAGCCCCCAAAAGCAAGTTTGTTATGAGAAGCATAAGAAGCACGGCAACTGCATGTAGTCCTATCTAGCTAACATTGTTCTCAAGTAATGTGGAGGGGGTTTAGGCAGCTAACGGAAAAAAACGTTTACTGGTACCGGCTTTTTAAAAAATAAATCTTTGACACTTACAATACAATGCAATACAAAATAAAACAATACAATACAAGACTTTGTCTCACACGGAGCAATTACTTATAGGCTGTCCCGTCAGGCAAAATCTCCATCGCGACCACTGTAGTCAACACTACCTGTTAACGTTTTCTACTCTCGTTTTTCTTTGACAAATTTAATGAAAACAATGAGAAAGGTAAAATTTTAACAGAAATTAACCTGGATTTAAAATACAAATAAAATTTAAGCGAACATTTACCTTAAAGTGAATAAAATGGGGAGAAAGAAATCGTAATGTTCAAAGATGTTCCATTTTTCCTTTAAGATTATCTGATTAAAATCAAGACTAAGCTTCACTATAATTGAAATATGAAAGACGTTTGTAACCCAAATCCCAAAATGTAACTTAACTTTAAACCATAGCTAGATAGATATTCAGTGTTTATAGGTCCAGCGGACTGCCAAGAACCGAATCAAGTCCACACAAAACTAAGCAAAATAAGATTAAACTGCTAACATTTAAAGATGTAAATAAAACCATTCTTACTAATAAAATGTAAGACTACAAACAAGACGATATGACCTATATGCGATAAAACAAACCAACATCATGTAAAATTTGAAACAAGCGTTTACTATTGCAAACTTTAAAAATCTCATTAAAAGGTATCGAACCAAAATATAGTTTTCTCTTTCATCAACCAGATCAGCACATTCAGACATAAAATGGCAGACGGAAAAGGATTTGTCACATGCAAAGCATCATGTGGTTCTTCTCCTTTTAACATGAAACTATGGGTGACATAAGTATTCAAAATATGAAGGCGAGCCAAAACAGTTTCTTTGGGGGTGGACGCAAAGTTAGCACAGAAGCAGACAAATCTGGAAAAATCTGAAATAATTTGTTATTGATTTGATTAGGCCATTCGATCTGCCACAGCCGTTTACAATAAGAGCCAGCCAGTCATACAACGCAGGTCAGAGTATGGAACAAATTGGAAAATCTCTTAATGGAAATCTAGATGCAGAGCTTCTTTAGCCGCTTTGTCCACTGCATTGTTGCCGCGGAGGCCCATGTGACTAGGTACCCACATAAAAACTATCTTTTTACCCTAAGAAACAAGTGTGTAAAGGTCATGGAAGACCTCGACCTCTAGCAATACTATCGTTCTCCTTGTTTTCACAATCAAACAGACGTTTTTCTAGATTTGTTGTCTGCTAAAGCTAACAATGTTCAGAAGAAGAGTGCTTAGCGTTTCAGGTTTACCCTATTAAACTTAAAGACCAAGCTTATCTAGGACTAAAATATTAAAGACATAATGAATGACACAAATTTCAATAGAGAATTTAACTTTGATATCAAGCTTAGCTGAGGACTGATTTAAAATTCAGTCCACCACAGCGTTTCTACCCTCACCCTACCACTTACATGCCCCCACTCCACCCCACCTATTACTCATCCCTCCTAGCCCCCCTGTACCTATCTAACCACCCCCAGCCCCCTTCGCCACCATCCAAAAAAGGTGAGTATGGAATTCCATTTTGAGCCTAAGCTGAGGACTCATTCGGAATTCAGACCACCACTCTCCCTCTCCCACCCCATCCTCCCCAACTCCCCACTCCTTCCCTCCAAGTCTATACCTACAACCTCCCCCTCCTTATTCCTCCCCTCACCAAAAGTTTAAAAATAAAAAAGCGAACAGGGGCACTATGCGCTAAAGAGGCCTTCGAAGAATTGCTAAGTGGGGCTGTTCCGTGGCCGCAATTTACTTGGTGAAGGAGTGTGAACGCCACCTCGAGTGTGAGGGATGGCTCACACAGCTCTTCAAAGGCGTCTCCTTGTTCTTGGCCTCTACCCCTTATTTTCTGCCCTCCAAAACAGTTTCGTTTGTGGGGCGACAACACTGGAAGAGCCGCTATGAAATATGACACTGCATTCAATAGGGCAACGCGATCCATGATTGCATACCTTAGCAAGCTGAACCAAAAACCTTTAAAATGAGTGTAAGACGTCGTATCATATCCACTATATATCTCTTTCCAGCTATGGCAGGTCAGAGAATAGAAGATCCTCATATATGACAGTTCATAGTGAAAACCCTAAGATACGATGCGTTCACAGAGTTCACCCTCGGCTGGTAACTATGAATATTTGCTTCACAGTTGGATTTCAATCAAAGAAAGTTACCGAACTCTGTACATAGCGCACCTGCAGTAGTGATAATTTTCTTAAAGGAGATTTTAGTGTGTGGCTTACGTATGACTTTATCATTACAATGTTTTGTTTGTTGTTTTTTTAATTTGTGGAATATCCAAAATATTTACCACACATTATTAACAACGACTGAAAAACTGAAGTTAATTTTTGTTACATTTTTTTTACTAGTTCCAGTCTCACAGGTTAATTCAAACAACAATTACATGGTAGAGGTCAGTGAGGGGAGACTCAGAAGAGAACAACTTTCTCTTCCATGTTTCATTCACCCATCCACACTGCTTTCACTCAAGCCCAAATCACCCACCCGCTGCTTCCCAATCCCTACGTTCTCCCACCTTAAAAAAACAAACTTAAAAAAACATTAACATGCGGTCTCTATCCTAATACTACTTAGCGACCTTAGTCCCAACAGTATTATCCACATGGCCATGGAAATCAAGTTAATTTTATCTCGTTCATTATTGCTGTTATTAATGTGTTATTATTGGTATTATGTAGGGTTTTGCATTTCTGTGCATTGTCTTATGTTAAATGCGCTTTGAGCAAATATGTTGTCTAATATGTGTGCTTTACAAAATAAATTATTATTATTATTATTATTATTATTTTATTATTATTATTATTATTAATATTATTATTATTATTATTTGGATTTAATTAAACCAAATCAAATCAAACATGACCTTTTCACCAACTGTTACAAAGCCATACTTCGTTCTCCGAGACATCTAGTTTCCCCCATATCACAAACACTACAAAGCTTCTTCCTGAACTGCCCTGTAGGAAGGTTATCATCTCGATCAAAGGCGTGGAAATTCATACCAAACAGATAGATCTACCAATATAATATCAGAATAGCCCCCAGAATTTGCCACACAAAGTCCATTCTTTGTGTTCCACACCTGTGATGTATTGAGGCATGTCATAATTAAATTTCTGCATTCGCAAGCAACACAAGAGTCTTCTATATAGTGCATGCAATTGCCATACAAAACTTTTCTTACAACTGCTAATTCGTACACAACGCTTTTAAATTGCAAAGTCATACTCAATGCCTTTAACCACTGCAAATTCATACACAGAGCTGTTACAATTACAAAGTCATACACAGCGCTCTTACCATTGCAAAGCACACCATCAATATCACATCAATGCTTAATACAAAGACTCGGATTCTCTTCAACCTATTCCCGATTTGCCTACATTATTGATCTTGCTTGGACCAAGATGGAAGATGTATAGGCTGAACCTCATTCTGCCTACTCCTAGTTCACCTCATCTCCTTTAGTACTCACTTCCAGAATCCAGTTTTCTCAAAGTAAGTGTGCATGGGTTTGTTTTAAGTTTTAGAAGTAAATACAGTTCTGAAGATGTGGGTTGTCCAAACAAATAATCCTAGAACTTGGATCACAAAAGTATATATACATTAGAATCTTTCTGACAATTGATCAATTCCTACACTTCAACATGCAGTAATAAAAAATACATAAATAAATAAATAAAACACTATTCTGTAATTGGAAAACATATCTTTAGACCTATTTTTTTTACATGTACAGATGTATGTATGAATGAATCTCTGTCTGTTTTAGTATTATTATTACTGTTAATAATAATAATAATAATAATAATAATAATAATAATAATAATAATAATAATAATAATAATAATAATAATAATAATAATAATAACAGTAATAATAATACTAATAAAGACAAACATTCATTCATACATACATCTGTACATGTAAAAAATAAGTCTAAGGAAATGTTTTCCAATTACAGAATAGTGCTTTATAATATTATAACATAAGAAATTGTGCCTGTTGATCTACATGCTGAGTAGGGCGGCTAATCAAAGTAGGTTAAGCAAGTATAGGTCAAGTGGGGTACTAGGCAGAGTAGGAACAGAGTAACTATTAAGACTGTCTATTCCTTGGGGCTGTACTTCTGTGACCCAAAATGTACTGCAAAAATGACCAAAGAGCACACAGGTTCTTTCAGTGATGCAAGAGTGTGGGCATAGAAAGCAATAGTGAAGGGTCCGGGAGAAGGAATCGGGATTTTTTTCTTAAAGTTCTTATATAGTGCCCGTACAAGCTAAGGTGCTGGCTACGTACTAATATCCAGCAAGCACAAAAAAAGTTTGTTAAAACCAGGATTGTAAACCTCGTTGCCCTAGACACACACACACACGAGGCTTGCCTCCTGGACCCTGTCGCCTAGCCTAGAGATAAGACTGTATATATTAAGCAATGACTTGGTGATGTGTACATGAACTTCATAAAGAAAACAAACTTTCTCGGTCAATACACTCATTGAACATTACTTATGTTAACCATCATCAATGTTATTTGAAGCATAAATTATGCAGTAAATGTTAAGCTGTAGTGGCATTATAATTATTTCAATATCAATTTCAAGCCGGCAGCGCCTCACGTTAAAGCCACATGAACTGAATAGAACTAAGATTAAGACAGTATTAAATTGCATGACCATGACATATTCGCCTATGATCAGTACAGACTTATATCACACCCACACACAACTCTAACTCTAGCATGGCAACTAACAAATAATATTTCCCGCAATAATCATCATCTTCAATTTCCATAAACAGCCAGAGGAAGAAGCCATGCATGCAACGATGTTCCTGACACACACACACACACACACACACAAAATGTCTTCGTCCATACAAAGTCAGCCAGCAACAAAACTAACAACATACACTTCAATTCAATACAATACAAATCATATATCTTAACAATACAACACACAAGACAAGACAAAAACAAAACAACTTTACTAGCACTCAAAAAAGCAACAACAGAAATGTAACCACTCATACAATTATATAATACAGAGAGAGAGGGAGAGAGAGAGAGCGAGAGAGAGAGAGAGAGAGAGAGAGAGAGAGAGAGAGAGAGAGAGAGAGAGAGAGAGAGATTTACACACAAATGGAATCTGTAGGCGTGCAAAGATTGAAGTAAATTGATAAATTGATGTGCACAGCAATTCAAAAGATATCAACTACACACACATATAAAAGTAATTAGAGAGAGAGAGAGAGATACATGTTACAATTAAGAGGAAGTATATATACTACACTACAGCTCTATGTTTTGTACCTTATTAACCAAAAAAAAGCACTGCTTACCTTTGTCCCCTCCGAGCTGAGCGTCCCGCATCTTGGCTCGATGATTAGCCATAGCAAAACGACTGACAAAATAACAGCGGTGAAACCTGCCTTCTTCTACACCTCCCTTTCCACACTGACCGCACGCTTCTCACTTCTCCTATCCTCTCTTTCACCCACGTTTTCCTGCAAAAGACAACAAGAAATGGTTCGTAAGACATCACAAAGCGAATGTATGAACACTGAAATTTTACGTCTACACTCTGGCAGAAAGGGATAAACCATCCCAGGAAAGCAGGCTTAGGGACCTGAATCAACACTGAACCACCAGAGCAATCATACTGCAAAAGATGGTCAGTGAAAATTTGCCATTTTTATCTCGTCCATTATGATATTCGAAAACTTTGTCGAGTCAGGAGAACGCTTTACCGCTGAGCTATAGAGGTGAGTCCAAGACCAAGTAAAAGTAGGTAGCATATGTTCTTTCTGTAATCTTACGATGATAGGGGAAAGAAGTGTTGGACTTTATTCTCAGGAACAGCTTTATGACAGTGCTGCACATCTTCCTTTTTGAGGCTTTCAGGTTCCATGACATCAAGTCAAAAAATAATTCACAAACAAATGCAGGGAAAATTTGGTGTGTTGCTCATAATGTGCAATAATCACAATCACATGCTCACACACACCCACAACGGGCAGTCTCACAGCTAAACAATGAATACCCATATAGTACACAACAGCAGTACAACTATATGAGACGTCACATAGAACATATTATACACAAAACAAAGACTTGAAAATTTACAAATGAAACAAACATTAAATAAATACCTGGGTACCTTGTTACAGTGCAGCTATGAAAGGCAGGAGTGACTGTTAGTGTTAATCAATGTTTTACAAGTGTCTCTGTTTGACTAATGACTGCCACCAATCTATGTGAGGAACCAGGCTGTGTTTTGCATAACGTCTTAAAACTGAAGCCTGCCAACCACCCACTATACATGCTGCACCACCCAATAGATAAGAGAATGAGAGAAGAAGAACACATGTTTGATTCAAATGAAGAAGAAAGAACAATCTGTCACATTATTACAAAGAGCATACTATGGGAATGAGAAGTGAGGAGAGAAAGATGGTCATAATTATTTGACATTTCACTTTTCCCATGTTAGATGGTTTTATCTGACACACTCTTCCCATTTCACAGCAGAAGCAGCTTCCAGTATTATATATATATATATAAAATTACTCTTTCGGATAAGAACATAAAGCGAGCTCTAATCTGTGCACGCATGCATTCCACTGCACATACATTAAAGATCTTGAAGCTCATGTCATACATGGGTGAGGGCCAGAAATACCAATATCCAACATGCACTATTATCTATATAGGTCTCATTTCACCACCCCACCATTCTGGCCTGGATGGAAATGCTCTTGCTGCAATCACACCTTCGCTGAGAAGGCAGCCCAAATTTAACCACCCACACAAGTAACCAATACAAATTTTTAAAAATATTCATGACTAATTCAGTACAATACTGTCAATAGCAAACATTTATACGCCTGAACTATCTCTTTTTTTTTCTCCAAAAATAAAGTGTGGCCCAAGCAACATTACAACCTGAGGAATTCCAAGCACTCAAAATTCATTTCACAAAAAAGAAACTGATACAGTGGTTCCTCAGTCATAGGCAGTGAACAGCCGATAGCAGACAAACGACATGCCAGATCAAAGACAAAATAGTGGGTAATGCTGTTTCAAGATTTACTGCCACTGGTTATGTTATCAAAATATAAAATCTTACTGAGCTACTAGCAAAATCACACTCTCCAACCATCAAAATCTCATTCTATTACTATCATGGAGTCACATAACAAACAAAAAAACTAATAATTTATGGTAATTCTCAAATCTATGACAATGTCTTGGCTCTTGGTATTTAGTATTCAGATTTAATTCTTCTACCAAAATTCTCAATCTAGTATAATCTATTAGTACAACAACTAATAAATATTCATTTAGTGATTGACATTACTGTACTAACAATTTACCGAAAATGTTGGACCTGGGAAAAGATGCACCAACTCTGTGAACAGTGTACAAAGTTATTTTTATATAATATGATATGGTATATGACATATATGTACTTCATTATTCTGTATTCAAACAGCGTAAAAAAAAATTAAAAAGAAGTACAAAGCACACATCCATACATACTAAAATAAAGATCTATAAATTAGTTATGTCACAAGAAACAGCACATAAGTTGATAATAATTAGGCCTACTATACTTCACTGAAAACTATTCAATTTCAATTGATATGTTTACCAAATTATAAAAATAGCACTTGAATCAACCAAAAGGTTATAGTCTTTTCACCCTGTATGATAGCAAACGTAAAGTAACAATAACATATAATTCATAATAACGTGAATTTAAATAGCTCAGGATCCATGTCTCCACAGCCTAGGCTGGCCGCACTGTTAAACCACTAAAAATACAAATAAAACATAACAAATACGAGGGTGGTCCAATAAGTACTTAGCCTACAAAAGAAAAACTAAAATTTTGAAAACTGGCGATTTATTTTTCAATATAGTTTCCTTTTACTAGTTTTAGTTTGATACACTTGACCCAGCGATGCTCCAACTTCTTTAACCCGTCTGGAAAATACGTTTTCTCGAGGTCTGCAAAGTAGGCCTCCGTGGCAGCGATGACCTCCTCATTCGACTCAAATTTCTCTGTTTGGCGAGTGACTTTTTCAAATTTGGAAACAAAAAGAAGTCGCACGGGGCCAAATCTGGAGAATACGGTGGATGGGGCAGCAGTTCGTAGACCAAGAATCGAATCACCGACCGATATTGATCTTTTTCCATTTTTCGAAAATCCGCGGACACGCCCGCTTCCACGCGCGATCAAAATAAAACTACGAGTCTGATCCGGCTGAAATTTCGACAGTAGCCGTCTACGAGAATGTACTACACGATAGTAAATTGCTCTTGTGATACTGGCGCCATCGGGCAGTGAGGCTAAGTACTTATCGGACTGCCCTCGTATATACAGTAAAACATGTTCTACATATATATATAACTGCTAGCTAGATTAAAAGTAACTGGAGTTCTAGATCTGTGCAACAAGCATCTTCTACATTCAGTTGCAGAACCCAGCACGATAAGATTGCTAATAACTAAAGACACCTTCACACCGACACTGGTGATTAAAATACAACAAACAAAAGCATCATGTAAGTTTCTAGTTAGTAACATGATGATTTTTTTTAAAACGATAAATTGACAAAATAGTTCATTCACCACGGGCTGGGGGTTATGAATGACTGACTGAAGTACCAACAAAAAAAATTCCATGAGTCTGGAACTGTCCTTAATATCTGTAACGAAGTTCAACATTCCAGCTTATTACTATAACTATGTTAGTTACGAGAACTGCCGTTATAATGCAAGCATGCAATCAATTAATTATTGTCAATAATGAATAAACAATCTTGTTCATAAATCTGACAAAGTGTTTGGTGCAACTAATTAACATGTAATCAACAGAAAGTACGTTCTACTATCATAATGTATTTCGTGATCAATCAATCATGTCGAAATGTCTTGATAAAATTATTCAGTGCCTGTCAAGTGGAACGAGTACTGGGCTATCCCTCCAAAACCAATGCAATGTTTTGATGTTTGTTTACGATCGAAAAACGAAAGTTCTAGTGCTGCTTACGGTCTATTTCCTGCATTTCCATGGCTAGCTTCCAAACTTTCTTGGCAAATCTGTGTGTAAGGGTACTGTTGACGTAATCGATGCCGGCAATACAAGTTGTCAGTGCTCAGAAAAACATGTTTCAACGGCTACCAAATCCGCCGCCATGGAATGCGCTTCCGATTGTGGGAAGTCTATGGGAAGCAACTCTTGTAAACTAGTAGAAATGGAGTAGCTGCAGAAACGAGGTCGTTTGTCTAAACACCAATACTTATAGTTATAGAAACGAAAAGGTAAATAATCGAAGAATAGTACTGTGTGAAGCATTTCTTCAAAAGCCGAGAAACTTATTATTTATGTAATTCATTATCTTGGAGGCACGCTGTTTTTAAAAAACAATGAAATAGTTAAATCATACGGATATTTATTTTAGGAATTTAAAGACAATAATTTAAGAAAATACTCAAATAGAGGTAACAAAATTAAACATGCAAACAGTTGTTTGTTGATTGATTTCTAACCATAAGAGATAAAACGCACCAGATTAAAATTATTTAATGTCTGTGTGTGAGTGTGTGCATGTATGTGGGTGCATGCATGTAGGTGTGGGTGTGTGTGCGTGTATGCATATGTGTTTGAACAATGATATTAACTTAAATCAAATAATATTTTTCATTTTTATTTCTATATTCCTGTAAGATCATCTGTCCTGTTGGTTAGTGCTCATGTTTATATTACATGTGTTTCATATACTGATATAGTGTGGGAACTGCAAGGAGTGAGAGCGTTGCCTATATAGAATGATTAGAACTTTGAATAATTACTTCCCTTGTTCAAGTGGAAATAATTATCTTGATTATGGTTTTCATCATTTTCTCTCTATCAGGGTGGTGTTTTCTTGTATTTATAATAACCATCAGAGAACCCGAATAAGTCTGCTAAATGTATATATATATGTGTGTGTGTGCAAATATGTGTATATATATGCTATGTTTGGTTATATGTTTGCGAGTGCATGTGCGTGTACATCTGTGTGTTCATTTTTGTGCAAATATGTGTGTGTGGTAACTGCCTTTTTTTTAATTCACAGTTTCAGAATTTTCAGACAGAGAGAGAGAGAGATCGAGAGAGAGAGAGAGAGAGAGAGAGAGAAAGAGAGAGAGAGAGAGAGAGTGAGAGATACATATAATTTATTTATTTATCTGCAAATGAAAACAAAAACGCAGACACACAGACAAAAAAAAAGTATTCACACAATTCAGTATTTGATTTTGTTTTTGTTTTTTATTTTTTTTTTATAAATTACATCGTATAAAAAATACACGCAAAAAAAATAAATTATAATTTGACAATATAGTCAATTTACGATACAGGTCGTATAATGCGATTTTGGACGGAGAGTAGTACACGGAATAAACAAACCAAAATACACAACAATCCAATTTGGTATGTTCTAGTTGTATGTTTTGTAAAGTGGGAAGTAATTTTATATTTTTTTTAAGATTATGATGATTTTAAAGGATCACTTAAAAATATGATATTATTTTTTTAGATAACGGGTTGATACATGAATTGATTATCGTTCCCAAGGTAGAGAAAATTTATATTAGTCTAAAATTATGCATTATAAAATTAATATAGGTTTTTTTTTTTTGTTTTTTTTTTTTGTATGCTGCTCAAGGGGGGGTGGGATTGAGGATTGTGAAGGGATATGGGACGGGTTATGATAGCACGGGTAGGGGGGATGTAGAATTTTTCTAATGAGCCAACTAAGCCATTGCTCTCAATAATAAATATAATATATTGATGCTATTACGCGCTTGGGGAACTCAAGCGGGGGGAGGAAGAAGGAAGAGAGAAATCAATTTTATTTTTTTTAAATTGGGGGGGGGCTTTAGATGGGGGGGTAGGGTGGGGGGAGTCATATGAGTGATTTATTCCAATGGGGTAGATTATTCCATGGTGAGAGGAAAACAACAACCCAACCCCTACCTACATCTCTAGGGGGGGTCCGCCGAGGCTTAGGAAGCAAAGAAGGGTTAAAAAAGCAAAAGGTGTATGTAAATAGAATTGTTTTTTTTTTTTTTTTTTTTTTTTTTATTTTTACTGTGGGTTTTTTTTTGGATTTAGCAGGTTGTAAAATGGTGGGACTTAATTGTATGGGAATTATGGTGGGGGATGGGTTTATTTTGCTGGTTTTTGTTTGTAGACAAAATAAAATATTTTATAACAGGTATATATATCACAATAAATCTTATAGTATCAGAAACTCAGGAGTTTAGATAGTTTTAACACTGGAGTGATAACAATAAAGTGAGATTTATATCAAGACATCATATATTTCACATATATGTTAAAATGTGTGAAGTTTATTTTATTTTGGGGGTAATGTTTGTTGAGTTTGTGAGTTGTTTGATTTTACAGTAGCAAAAACAAAATTGAAAATAGTTTTTGTTAAAAGATTGCCATTGGATATCATAAAATTGTAAGCACTTGTTTATTTTGGTTTTATTTAAATTTATGAGTATGATTCAACACATGGGCAATTAGTTCACAATTTAGATGGTTTGTTTGTTTTATGAAAGATAAATGAATGGGAATTAAAGTGACAGTAAGTAAATGAATTTATGGTTAAGTAAATGTTGATTTAAGGTCTGAGATTTTTTTGGGATTGATATGATGCGTGATTTTTGTTGTGTTGAATATGGTTGGGTTGTTGGGGGTGGGGTTGATTGATGGTTTTTGGTGAAGTGTGTTTGATATTTTTTTTTGTTTTTGTGGGGGGTTTCTTTTGTGGATTTTTTGAAGGGGGTTTGTTGTTGGACTGTTTTGGTTTTTGGGGTGAGTTTTGATGTGTTTGGAGTTGGTTGGGGTGTTGTTATTTCCTGGTAGATTTTGTTTTTTGGATTTTTGTTTTTTGGGGGAGATTGGGGGAAGTGATGTTGGGTGGTGTGAGTTTTGGGTGGATGGGAGATGTTGGGTTGTTTATATAGTTGATATTAGGTTGAAATTTTTTTTGGGTTTAAAGGTGAGGTTGTGAATTGAATATTGGGGTGGTTTTGGGGGGATAATAGGAGATGGGGGGGGGGGGGTTGGTTGGGGATTTAATGGTAATAGGATTAGAATAGGGAGGGATTAATAATTTGTTTTGAAGGGGTGATATAAGGTTAGGGGGGGGGGTGTTTAGTTTGTGTGTTTTTGTTTTTGTTATAAGATATGGGTGGAGTAAGTTTTTGATTATTGGTATGAAGTTTTGGAGATATGGATTTGGTGTTAGGGTGTTGTTATGGAATGTTTGTGTGTTATGAGGTTATTGTTATGATTAAGTAATGTAGGTTGGGGAGGTATTGGGGTTTATAAATTTGGAGAATAGTGAATTTGATTGAGGGATGGAAGGTATGTTTTATTGTTGGAGGGGGGTTAGAGAGGTAAGGGTATTAATTATAATTTTGTAAATGATGGAGTGATGGAAAGTGATTGTTTTTGTTTTTGAAGAAATTGGAGAAGGTTTTGGGTGGATATGGATTGAGTGTTTGGGTTGGATGAGGGTGGGGTATTATGTAATGATTTAGTATTGATGGTGGTGTTGAGTGTGGGAAATAATGGTAGGGTTATTGTGAGATGTGGGGTTGGGAAGTATAATGGGTAAATGAAGGGGATGATAGAGGAAATTTTTTGGTTAAGGATGTGGGGGTTTTGGTAAGATAATGATGATGATGAATGAAATGATTGGGAAGAAGGTTTTGTTGTAGATTATGGGTTTAATATTGAGGTTATTTGATGTGAGGTTGTATTGATTGGATGGGATGAGTTGGTAATAGGTATTGTGGGATTAAGATTGTTGAGGTTTTGTAAGTATATAATTATTATGAGTGTGATGGGGGGGTAGGATTGTTGATGGGGTAAGTGGGGGGGGGATGGTTGAATGGATTATGGTTGGGTATTATGATAAAGTTTTGTTTGGATGATTTTGAAGGGTGTATTTAAGTAATTTATTTATGATTGATTTTATTTTTTTGAATATTGGGGGTATTAGGTAGAGAGAATTTTTGTTTTTTTGATTTTTTTTTTTTTTTATGGGGTTGTTTTTTGAATTTTTTTGTGAAAGATTTTGTTTTTTAGATCGTTGATATGAGTAATTTTTTTTATTTTTTTTGTTTTTTTAATTTTAGTGAGTAATTTATGTTTATGATTTAATGGAATGGTATTTTATGTGATTTTGTTTGAATGATTTTTTTTTATTAAAGAGAATGTAGATTATAAATGATATTTGGTAAATGGGGTTTGAGATGATTGGTATAGAGTGGGTTTAGGAGGTAAAATGTTATGTATTTTAGAAGGATTTATGAGATATGATTGTATTTTAGTTTTTTATTATATAGTTTGTAATTTTATGGAGTTGGTTTTATTAATGGGTGTATTTCATTATGGGGTGGTTGGTTTTTATCGTTGTTGTTATTATGAAGATTATTAATATTTGAAAAAAATTGAATTTTAAGAGTAATATGGATAGATTTGTTTTGGTGATCATTATTAGGTAATGTATGATTTACTTTTATTTAAATGTTTTTGGGTATATTTATTTAGTTTATAATTTGGAAAAGTAAATTGGAGGTTGTGTTGGTTAATTTTTTTTGTTTTTTATTTATTATTTTTAGAAGTTTTATATTGAAATTTGTCTTTGTGTCAGTAGATGAGAGGAATGGATAGATTTTGATTGAAGGTTGGGGGAAAGGGGTATGCCTATTGAGATTTTGGTAGATACATGAGGATGGTGGGGTACTGCACAAGATAGATGTAAGTTTGAAGTGTCGTTCTGAAGTGTTAGCTTCATTACAAGGGTACAAATCAGTTGCACAATTTCAAATCATCTGTTTACCTGATTTTGTATGATTTGGTGTACAAAAAAAAAAGATAAAGATCAAGTTCAGCTCCCTCAAAACTTGTTCAGTGAATAACATGAGAAAATGTATGTTTAGGCTTTGGGCTAAGATTAGAGTTGCGACTAACAGCAACAAAATAATTCTTTCTGACATGATACAGCAGTCTTTCTTCTAAGCAAGAATACTTGGTCCTATGCATCACAAAACTAGACCATTACTGTACCAAATGTTTTCAGACGAAATAAACAAAACAAATATCAAAGCAGTCCTTCAGACAAAAGTATAAAGGTCTAGTCTGTGCACACATTCATTCCATCGAACAGACTTTAAAGATCCTGACGCTCATGTCCTAGACAGGTGAGTGACAGCTACACAAAACACCCAACAAGCACTAGGTCGCTTCTCCTTCATCCCAGGAGTGTGTTCAGCAAGTGAGTGTCAGATGATGGGCGCCTCAGAAGGCTGGAGTTAGATCCTGTATCAGCCAGGGCCTTGAGCACCTCTTGAGATGGAAAATCACTATATAAGAACCAGGGATGGATTTAACCAGAAATTACCGGTATTTTACCGGTTTGAGAATAAAAATACCGGTTGAAAAATCAGTAGCCGGTAGAGCCTACCGGTTCTTATTTTGTTTGCTGGTTTCAAAAATAAAGAAAAAGATAAAGAAAAACAAGAGAAATAAAAGAAGAAAGAGAGAGAGAGAGAGAGAGAGAGAGAGAGAGAGAGAGAGAGAGAGAGAGAGAGAGAGAGAGAGAGAGAGAGCCAGCCAGCCAGCCACGCTGATTATGCGTTTAGGGAGTGTAGACGAGAGGCCTGCGAATGCGTTCAGTAGCCTTGCCATATTCTTTGAGGTAATTAATACAGAATGATATGACATTGGCGGGCGCAAGTCTATCGTGAATATGGATAAATTAAACTCGCGCACTTTTCAATTTTTTCTTCCCTCGTGCTCGTCAGTATGTATTGCGGCAGTGGCAGATAGGCTAGTAATAATGAAGAAGCAAAAATCTCTTTTTTCATTTTTAGCTAGGGAGAAGAGGGGCAATAAAAGAAGTTTATGTGAAGACGAAGATGTTTCTAATGAAACAGAAAGTGCATTAACAGAGTCGCCATCTACTTATATAAAATAGTGACACATTATTAAGCTTTGCTATGGGTCATACCGGTTTCCGTGAGTGGCCTACCGGTTTGCGTTCGAGTGGGTTTGTTTACTGTGACGTTGTACCGGTTTTGCAAATCCCTAGGACGATCACTGAAGAACAATTAAATAAATAAACAAAAGTAAAGAGGGAGCACCTTCTGTTTGATCATGCGAGCCACATCAAGGTACGCAATGCCAGGCTTGACCATTAGGAAATCTGCACCTTCTACCACATCACGATCCTGTGAAAAAAACGAGTATCAATTAATAGCAATGTAAACTTTATATAAGCAATTAGCATTTTTCAACCCCACTAATGCTATTATTCCAGTCAAGATGATGATGATGATGATGATGTTGATGATGATGATGATGATGATGATGATGATGATGATGATGATGATGATGATGATGATGATGATGATGATGCACCCGGTGTAGATGTTTTGTGAAGCAGCGACGGCTCTTGGAAGATATAGTCTGGACAGCCCTGACGGCTGACAGTGTTTTTCAGACCGATTGACAATATTTTTAAACCGTTTGTTTACGCTGGATAGCATCCTTACTTGGTTTCATACAATTTGAGGATCCAAGAAGTAAAATCAGCTTGTTTCGACTGAAAGAGCGCAATCAGGTAGAGAAACATTCTGTAGTATAGTTTACCGATTTTTGGGGTCTTTCCATCACCCATCACAATCCTCTCCATCCCGTAGACATTTGTGCTTTTTTCGCTATTTTCTTTCTTTATCGAACACTAACTCAGCCCCTACCACTGTCAGAAGTGTCCCTCAGCATATTCCAGTCAGCCGTCAGGGCTGCTGAGAAGGTATCTCCCAATTGCCATCGTGGCTTCAGCAAATGTCTACAACAGGTGGCTGAAGATACTGATAATGGTGGTGGTGGTGGTGGTGATGATGATGATGATGATGATGATGAAGATAATGAAGGTGAAAACTAATTTCATAAGGCATATTCTAGATTACTATAAATTAAAGTTAACAATTTGATTTAGAATGATAAATATTATTATTTATTTACCACAGCTCTTTCAGCGAGTCCAATGGAGCCAGCTGGAAGTTGATAACAGCGTCGATCACCAAATGCTGGTGCGCTCTTGGCTGCATCCCTGTTTGATTAAATTAAACTAGGTTAATTCAATTTAAACCGTGGTTAACAGTTGAATATAGCTTAAAGCAAAACTGCACACACAAATGTATTTTTTAAATCAATTTTTTGACTAAGCAGCAAGCTGGTAACAAAGATGATGACCAATTTGTTCTCCTACTTTCAAAGTCAGGTCAAATGAACTGTATTCAATTAATTCAAACAGCCACTTACTAAACAAACATACTTTGTTGGGACTCAGAAAGGGTTAATTATGCATGTATATCTCCCCTTATAAATCAGACTCAGCTCTAGTCAATTCAAGTCAACAAATCTTTAGTCTACATGTAGATAAACACCAAAATTGTGTTGCAACATATAGGGTTTTAACCAAAATAAAAATTATATTCCACCACAAGCCTCTTCATTTTAGGTATATAAAGCACAAACATTATTTCCTTTTCAAACATTATTTCCTTTTCAAATGCTTTTAATAAATAGTATTTCCTTTAATTTAACATTTATACATGTAATAATGTTCATTTAATTAATGTTAACACCTCACAGGTGCCATACCTTTTTTGCAAAATTCTTCATATTTACACACCTCCTCTTGACAGTCATACTGTGCAGGAATGCAAAAACTGAACTCAATAGCACAACCTCTGACCTATTCACGCGTGTAAACCCAAGACGCTGACCTGAAAGGCCCGTAGAAGGCAGAAGCAAACTTTGCACTGTAACTCATGACGGAGACAGTATTACTCATGTCGTTCTTGAACAAGCCTTTTTTGATGGCTCCGATACGGCCGTCCATCATATCTGACGGAGCAATCACATGGCAGCCTGCAAAATCAAATCACACAATGTTATTGTTATTTATATTTAATCGCTCTTGTATAGTGCATTGCCAGCTCAAGATGATGCTTACCAATACAGGATTTAACACAAACCAGATGCCCACTTGGCTTTCTTAGATGCATAATCTGAATTAAATAATAAATAAATCAAGCAATCAAACGATCATCCAGCCATCAAGCCTCTCTCGAGATGCGAGCACTTTGCATAAAATGCAAAGCTATAATAGTGGTTAGGTTAGTTGATGCTTTAAATTTAGCAAAGTGGAAACGTTGTCGAAACTACTAAATGATACTAGGCTGTTAGCTTCACAAGACTCTAGTAGTCAGACAGTTGATGTACAAGCAATATTTTCGGTGAGAAAAGTGTTGAGGCAACTGATGATTGTACATGCAATATTTTTGGTGAGGAAATGTTACAATTGTGCTTGTTGAAATGTAAACATGAAAGAAGAAGAAGAAAAAGAAGAAGAACAAGAAGAAGAACAAGAAGAAGAACAACAACAACAACAATACTGAATTCACCTGCTTTGGCGTAAGCTACAGCAACTTCTGCCAGACGTTTAATGCTAGCTTCATTATCCAACGTTCCATTCCATTCTCCCTCAGAATTCCTGTTAAGACAATAACACCCATTACTTATTAAATATGTTCGATTACATATACAAATACTTTTGATTTCAAATAAAATACATTATTAATTCTTTTAAATATCGTTTATTTCATCAAGCAAACATTTTCTTTTAAAACTTGTAAACTTCACACGCTTGTTTGGCTGCTTGATTTAGAAGGTGATTGAATGAATGAACATTTGAAGTCTAATTGGCGATAAGGTAGGCATGGATAATTAACCATGCGATGGAAGAAGGGATAAGGACCTAACATCATAGAACCACCAAGGCAATCACACTGCTAAGATCAACAGCGAAAAATGGCTACTTCATTTTGCCCACCGCAGGATTAGAACTTGGGTCATGAGTGTGCCAGACAAACGGTCCACCTCTGAACTACAACGGTGGGACAAACCTCACAAGGCTTAAATACACAACACGGATACTGAGCTAGAAGTCCATTATAAGAAATACTGACATTCACTGATTCAGTTGAGAGCGCCACTGACTCACCACAATGGCCATGGTCAGTGTACGGACAGAGACAGACGTCACAGGCCACCAGCAACGAGGGGAACCACTGTCGCAGCTTCTTGACTGACTGAATGACTGGACCATTGACGTCATCTGCCGCGGAACCACAGCCATCCTACCAACAACGCCACTGACTAAAATCATGTGACAGTTTTTGCCAATGGAGTTTCATATTAAACCTTGACCATCCTCCTCATCATCATCATGAAAGTTAAGATAGCGTGATAACTATTTTCGTGCAAATTTTTTTTTTTCAATCTACAGACTACTGCTACTACTACTACTACTACTCATGCATTCTGGTTTGTCATTTCCAATTATAACCACCAGTAACTGGGCTAAAGCTTGAAAATAGTGGGAGAATGCCTGGTGCTAATAATAGCTACTACTACTACTACTACTACTACTACTACTACTACTACTAATAATAATAATATAATAATAATAATAATAATAATAATAATAATAATAATAATAATAATAATAATAATAATAATAATAATAATAATAGCATAGCAATATACAGCATGCACGCTAGAAGCCTTTAACCCTCTAAATGAGGGTCAGTGGTTGCTCTGAACCCTTGACCCAAGCTTTGTGCTTAACAATTTGAATACATTTTGAACGTCCACATTAGTGGAGTAAACAACCCTTTTGAACAACTTATCTAATTTATTTTTTATTGCGTGGAGTGAATCTGCATTAGCGGCTTCTGAGTGTAGCTTATTCCAAGTAGCTATTCTGTTAGTAACAAAAACTGTTGAAACTGAGGAGTAATAAAAATCATTTCATTTCAATACTGGTATTGGATGCAGTCAATCTAAAAGTTACAAAATAAGAAATGTATATCAATTCTGACTTCTGTAATAGTGATTTCTTTAGATTGACGCACCTTGAGTTTGATACAGTGGAACCTCTCACAACGACCCCCCTCTATAACGACTCCCCCGCTACAACGACCCATTTTATTTTAACCGATGTATTTTCTTATATTGATGTCATCAGTATAACGACTCCCTCGCTATAACGTCTAACGACCGATCTTTGCAGACCGTATAGCGACTTTCTCGGCATGACTGCACAATAAAAACTGTCTACAATCTTGTTCAGCACAGTCAGACAGGTACCTATATGTGACACGCCAGCCGATAAAGTAATCTTCTATAAGTTTGACGTCATCTTGTAACGTCACATTCTAGATTCTACTCGTTTGGGGTTTGCATTTTACTTTATTCACATCACGAGCGCGGCACTGAGAAGAAGCAAAGAAAGCGTGATGGGATGATGGAGTCTACAAAGAAAAGAAAATTTTTATCTCTGGAAGATCGAGTTAATGTTGTAAACAGACACATAAAAGGAGAGACTGCCATTGCGATCGCAAAGAGTCTTAAAGTTGGAAAAACACAAATTCAAGGAATTATCCGAGACAAAGATGACATTCTTAAAAGGTGGGAAAGTGGTGATAATGCCGATCGTACGCGATCAAAACGGAGGAAGACAACATACTCGGAAGTAAATGAGAAAGTTTGGGATTGGTTTCTGGATGCTAGAAGAAAGAATATTCCGATCACTGGCAAATTGATTCAAGAAAAGGCCATTATGCTCTCTGTAAAGACCCCTCTCTATAAAGACCGATTTTTTTTTGTCAACATTTTCAAGGTCGTTGTAGAGATGTTCCACTGCAGAAGGAAAAGCGCCTGATAGCATCCTGTATTATTAATTAATATTATTATGATCCAATTAAGCGTGCTGTACCTTATCAACTTTGCCCGGCACACCGAAGATGAGGACAGATTTGAGACCTTTCTCCACCAGAGGAGACAAAGCAGCTTGCAGCTTGTTCACACCGTAGCGACAGATTCCTGGCATGCTCTTGATCTCCTGGACAGCATCATCTTCATCTCTGCAGAATAAAACTATAATTAATTTTCCTAAGATAAGGAGGGTCAAGCTACTTTGGCAGGATGGATGAAAGGAGAAACAGAACAAGAACATTCATTTTTCAATGAAATGGGATCAAATGACAATGCAACTGCAACATACATTTATCTGGGGAAAAAAGACAAGGAAACATTGAAACATCACAATCCCTTTCTTTCTACAATCCCTCACCCCACCTCCACCCCTTCTTTTTCACTCCCAGCAAGCACCTCATCCATCAAATCTTTCTCTCCCCCCTCCCAAACTATATCTTGTCATCCATTATTTATTATATTCTTTATTTATGTTTTCCTCATTTCATTCTCTTCTATGTTTTTATTATTATTCCTATACTTAGTACTTTGTTTCTTTTTCATCTTTTCACACTTTTTCTTTTTAACAAGAGTCACTTTAAGCACCTGCAACGAGACAGTCACAAGACTTGTCACGAGGAGGGTCAACAACCCCCAGACGCGGTGAGGTAAGAAGGGGGACGGGAGGGATGGGGGGTGGGGAGGTTTAAGCAGTACACCCGTCAAGATGCGCTTCTCTTTTGTTGGGGATACTGTCCTGGCAAACCAGCGCAATCAACACACTGTTTGAATAAACGCAACTGGCAAAACAATAATGATCAAAGTAAATACATTTTTAAAAGTGCAATCTCAGCTTCTCAGCTTGGTGCGGGCTGAAATGCACCCCTCCGATTTTTGGAACTCGACCTATATATTTGGAAGTCACGAGACACATGCGTCGTCTGCACTGGAACTGGAAATGTCAAGCAGTAACTTCTATCAACCAATAACCATATGTTTGCAAGTTTCTTTCACTGAAAATCGAATGCAAAAGCAAATAAAACAGCAATAAATACTCACACGATGAAAAGAGGAAACATAAGATTTTCTGGCGATATCTTGGTGTTGCCAGAATTCCATGACCGGAGCACGGGGTGAAAGTAGCCGCTGTGCAAAACCGCATGGTCCGCCATTTTTGTTTGTGAATATGACCTGTGGAGGTCAAGAGTTCTACCAACCAATGAAAATATACCTTGCAAATACTAGGCCTACTTTCGTTCTCCTTTAGAGCCCCGATAAACGATGCTTTACGTCCTAACTTCATAAGTTAAGGACACACACCCACACACACCTACATACACACACGCACACACACACACATACATTTTTAAAATATTTGGGCGAAAGACTCCTACTATCCATGGTGATGGGGCGGGAAAGAGGGGGGTCCGGTGTGGGGGGAGGGGGATGACGTCTCCCAACGTCATGTGATGTTTGAAAACGTCGCCCTTCAACAAGCGTTTTCCTCGATTCAGCGGGTCCGGCCGGTCATCGGGGTCCCCCCCCCTTTCCCCCCCGGAGGGGATGGGGGAGAGGAAGGGGGAGGAGTGGGATGGAAGTTGGGGGAATGAGAGAGGGGTGAAGGTGGATGAGCTAAAATAATGATTGATATTTTAGTTGTTGTTTATTTAGCTCCAGTTTCATTCTCCCGTACTATAGTAACTTAATTCACATAATAAATAAGCAGTTGTCTCGTCAAAATAAATATATTATATTAAATTTTCACATAATTCTTCAAAATGACTTCCTTGTTGCGGCCACCAATCAGCGGGCCTTGATATAAAAACCATACGGATCGAGATAGTGTTAAAGATATAGCGCTCCGAGATCCTTTTAGAACATTTTTGATTCTTCATGTGTGGTACCAACCATGCACTTTAACAATAGGTATCTATCTATTCAATGGCTAAGTGTCATTGAAAACCCGGATGGATCAATACAGGTACTCCATAGTACTGATATAATATATAGGACCCATATGATGATATGATGAAGATTATAACGAAGAAGAAGAAAAAGATGATGATGATGATGATGATGATGATGATGATGATGATGATGATGATGATGATGATGATGATGATGATGATGATGATTGATGATGATGATGATGATGATGATGATGATGACGGCGACGGCGATGATGATGATGATGATGATGATGATGATGATGATGATGATGATGATGATGATGATGATGATGATGATGATGATGATGATGATGATGATGATGATGATGATGATGATGATGATGATGATGAAATATTGCCTATTGAATATACATCATCCACTCACACACCACAACCACCCACCACCCGCTCCCTTCCCCTCCCGCCCTCCTCAGACTGACATAGGGAACGAGCGAATTCAGTAAGCAACATGAGAGGTCACCAAGGACTTTTAATACCAGGTATATTAATTATCTTTGAGGTCACCTTGGATTCTCAGCGTTAATATTTCTGCGTATTTGAAAGGACCGCGCGTCATTTTAATTGTTAATCGTCTTAAGATTATCACGAGTGGGAGTATGTATCTTTATAACAAGGTAATTTATCTTACTTTCCTGGTCCTACACAGATACCGGAATCTTTGAAGAGAGTTTAAACCACAGCTATTGAAAGTTTTAAAGAGGTTACAATCGACACTGACAAGAATTCTTCAAAAAGCTTTAAAGACTTCGGCAGAAAGAGTTAATTTTTACCGTATTCGGTAAGTTAAACAAGAACCGTATGGACGGACGGTATAGTACGCAATGTCAAAAATATGGTTCATATATATATATATATATATATATATATATATATATATATATATATATATATATATATATATATATATATATATATATATATATATATATATATATATATATATATATATATATAGCTCAAAAGTGTCACTGAAGGCTCTCTTCCAAATGAAGATTCATAATAATAATAATAATAATAATAATAATAATAATAATAATAATAATAATAATAATAATAATAATACAGGATGCTATATACGCGCCCAAATCAATCAGGCTCAAAGCGCGGCGATCTATACCAACATACACGCTCACTTGTCTCATCCACCCTCACACACACCAAATACATATCCATCAATCAAACAAGTGGTGTAAAGGCAGGGAGATCGCTATTAGAAGACGGAAAGAAAATCGAATTTTTATTTTTGAAATTTTTATATTGACTGCGTCCTGTACCATTATTGAAGGGAGGGAGGAAACCGGAGTGCCCGGAAAAAACCCTCGGTGACCTCAATAGCCTCGTACCTAAGTCACATACGTTCGCCCCTTGCGGGAATCGAACCCGCGACCTTCAAGAAGACTCAAAAAGACCTTATTGCATTCTGCGTTCTGCCTAACGCAGTGACCAATTGGGCCACCGCGACCTACCGGTCACTTTCTGAATATATGCCATCTTGAGCCTGCATGCTCTGCTAGTTACCTGTACTTTGAGTTTGACAGATTCGACATATCGTGCCAAAGAAGCCATGAACCTCTTGCAGGTCGTGGTGTGGGGAGCGGGAGGAGGAAGGGGAGGAGGGTCGGGATAGGGTGGGCGGTCACTGACAGCACACCCATCAGCACGAGCTGATCAGACACACATCCCCATGATTGTGCACTTTCGTCACAAAAGTGGAGCGTGACTATTTTGTTTGTTTTATTTTTATTTTATGAAATACGGTAACAGAGTGTAACCTTGAGAAAGATGATAATAGTGATTGATATAAAAACCGTTTCTACTTATTGAATTTCATTTCATTTTCACGATTTCTTCTCAACTCTACAACCTGAGGTAACTGCACATGCTTTTATTTAAACACACACACATAAACACAAACACACGCACGCACGCACGCACGCACGCACACACAAAACATTCTGGTTAGTGCTACTGTAATAATAATTGCATTTCCTTTGTTTTATGTCTAGTACGTTTTATTTTACCTTTTTTTTTCTTTTACGGAAGCCTTAAATTAAAGTTGTACCTATTTTTTATTTATTTTTAAAATTTATTTTCGTTTAAACTGCAAAAAACAACAACAAAAAAAAACACGTAATTCTTGTTAGAACTAATATAGCGATAAGACTTAAATGGTTTTGTTTGATAGGTCTGTTTTTTGTTTCCTTTGTTTGTGTGTGTCCACTCACTTCACTGGCTCCCCGTCCAAGCCCGCATCGACTACAAACTGTCCACTCTCTGCCACAACTTCTTCTCTGACTCCTGCCCCTCCTATCTTACTGATCTTCTGTCTACTCACCCTCTCGACAGGTTCGCTCCTCTGCAGATGCGCGCAGTCTTTTTGTTCCCAAGAAACGCACTAAGACATATGGTGAACGATCTTTCTCTTTCTGCGCTCCCAAACAATGGAATTCTCTCCCATCACACATCCGCAACATACCGAGCACCCAGGCCTTCAAAAACGCACTCAAGACCCATCTCTTCAAATTGTACTATCCTGATTGACTCTCACCCTCCGACCGATGACGGACGCGGCTGTGTGCCGTCCATGGCTTGACATGTAAATAGTCTGTACATTTATATCTGAGGGGCAGGGGTAAGGGGAGG
>CM072527.1:18095951-18108451 GCA_036898135.1 Oncomelania hupensis | reverse complement strand
ATTTAAAAGTTCCATATGCTGACTCTTTATTTTACATTTTATCTTATTTGCGTGTTATTTGTCTTATTGTGTTGTATTGGTATGATGTTAAATTGGTATCGTTCTGTGTATTTATTTTCTACATTTATTTTTGTGATTGTAAATTCCTTAGTGTTTGTCAGTCCAGTTGCTGAATATAATTATTGTAAATGTAGCTGTAGTGTTATACAATGCCGTTCATGGTACGAATGCTATGTGTATCCCATTCCCCCCCCACCCCACCCCACCCACCCCACCCCAAACCTCCCTTATTTTGGCTATACAGCTTCCAGGGCTATGAGCCTCTTGTCATTTTTGTATATATTTAAATCATGTTATGCGAAAATAAAAGCACAAAGTTCCAAAGTTCCAAAGAGATCGCGACAGAACGCTCTATAGCGCTCTCCGCGAACATAGGGTTGCCCAGACTTTCCGCCAAAATAGTTTGATAGCGTTACGTAGCGTTATGGCTGCTCTGTTGGTCCGAAGTGAGTGTGTAAGAGTGTCACCAAAACAGTATCAGCCAGCGCCTTGAGAAGCTCTTGAGCTGAAAAAGCGTTACATAAGAACGATTAACTAAAATTTTTTTTTTAAAGTATATTGACTGCATCCATTCAATCATCAATGACCTTTTGAATGAATTGCGATGCAAATTGTTGTCCTGTAGGTGGATCAGTACATGTTCGCCGCTACCCAGAGCAACAGCCTTGCATTGCAAGCCAAATACGCCGCTATCAGGGATGTCTTCGGCATTAACTGGTTGTCCGTGACTTGGGAAGACCTTCTGAAGCCCCTGTACTCTGGATTAGCTGCTGCCCTCTATACTGTTGTGCAGGTGAGTAGTAGTAGTAGTAGTAGCAGTGGTAGTAGTAGTAATAGTAGTAGTAGTAGTAGTAGTAGTAGTGGTGGTAGTAGTAGTGGCAACAGCAATAGTAGTAGTAATAGTAGTAGTAGTAATAGTAATAGTAGTAGTAGTAGTAGTAGTAGAAGAAATAGTAGTAGTAGTAGGAGTGAACATGCGCTTTAACTGAATTTCTTTGTGAAAAGCGATTCTGTGCAACTGCAGATGATGATGATGATGATGATGATGATGATGATGATGATGATGATGATGATGATGATGATGATGATGATGATGATGATCTCTGTTCTCATCAGGGTACTATCCCGACAGACCTAGAACAGCAAGGAACGTATGCGCAAACCAAATACCACGCCAGAGACACCGCCTTCAACTACACCAGAATCATCAACCAAATCCCAAGTAAGGGTCATACAATACAGCAACCGGGCATTGCAAGCGAGGAGTTTTGATGATGAGACTGCTGTTGAAATTTACAATCCTATCCTATCCTATCCCGTAACTCAAAGGTCGTTGGGGCACCACAGATGATTGTTTAACCAGCGTACTCCATCTTTCTCTGTTCTGAGCAACCCTCATGGCTTCGTTCAGTGTCAAGCCAGTCCACTCTCGAATGTTGTCCTCCCACCTCTTTTTTGTCTCCCTCTTCTTCTGCCCCCTTGCACCGTGCCTTGCAGGATATTTTTTGCAAGGCCTGATGCTCTGGTGCCGTGGCCATAGTATTGGAGTTTTTGTTTATTCACCACTATGAGCATGTCATCGTGTTGTCCAATGGCTTGTGTGATGGTCTGTCAGACTTCGTCGTTGGTGATGTGCTTGGTATAGGAAATGCCCAAAAGTCTTCTGTAGCACCTCATCTCCGTGCTTTGTATTCTTCATTGTGGATCTGTTGTGAGGGTCCATGTTTCGCAATGGCACCAACACGGACATCACAGTCCAAGGACAATCCCTCAACACGGTGCATAGCTTCAAATATATAGGAGCCATTGTATCAGACTATGGATCCCGACAGGAGGTCCTCTCCTGGATCGCACAAACAACTGTTGCACTGACAAGGTTGAAGCCCATTTAAAAAGTCAGTCTACATTCCAAGGTAAGGCTGCTGCGCCCCCTTGTCATCTCCATCTTCCTAAACGCTTGCGAAACATGGACCCTCACAGCAGATCTACAACAAAGAATACAAAGCAAGGAGATGAGGTTCTACAGAAGACTTCTGGGCATTTCCTATACCCAGCACATCATCAACGACAGACCATCACACAAGCCATTAGACAACACGATGACATGCTCGTAGTGGTGAATAAACAAAAACTCCAATACTATGGCCACGGCACCAGAGCATCAGGCCTTGCAAAAAATATCCTGCAAGGTACGGTGCAAGGGGGCAGAAGAAGAGGGAGACAAAAAAAGAGGTGGGAGGACAACATTCGAGAGTGGACTGGCTTGACACTGAACGAAGCCATGAGGGTTGCTCAGTTGCTGGCTCACAGTGGTGAAGAAACGGAAACTCCGATGGTATGGCCACGTCCCCAGAGCATCATGCCTTGCAAAAACCATCCTACAAGGCACGGTGCAAGGAGGCAGAAGAAGAGGGAGACATAAAAAGAGTTGGGAGGACAACACTCAAGAATGGACTGGCTTGACACTGAGCGAAACCACCAGGGTTGCTGAGGACAGAGAAAGTGGAATACGCTGGTTAAACGATCATCTGTGATGCCCCAATGACTTTCGAGTTACGGGATAGGATAGGATAGGATGTTGGAGCGAGAGAGAGAGAGTAATTTAATTAAAAATTATCTTTTTAAAAAAGTATTTTGCGATTTTTAAGTCTGCCCAAGGGAGGACAACCAAACCATCGACATAGCCTTCGTGCTGGATTCCACAATCCCCGCCGCTGACTTCACACGTATGCGAGACTTCGTGGCCACCGTGGTGGAAGGTTTGTCTGGCGACATCCGGGTTTCTGTTTACCAGGCTGGACCCAACCACTGCATTCAGATGAACGTCCGTTTTGAAAATTATACCAACCTCGCTCAGGTTTGTGTTGGGGTTTCATGTTATGTTAAAAAGTGGGAATGATCGAAAGGATTTAGCTCTGCACTGACATTTGCCTAGTGCTCCTACGCCCAAAATGGCGATGGTCTCCGTGCAGATGAAATCACGGCAAAAATTGTTTATACTCTTCGTGTTGTTTGATTATTTAATGTAATAACTCTTATATAGCGCTTTTCAAGCTCACGAGCTGCTCAAGGAATAGAGGTCTGGGGTCTATTTCTATTACTGGCTGCACTATTGTTCGTTGCTGTGACTAACAGGCAACGATACCAAAGAGCTTATTACGGAAAGAGGGAGAACTTCCATTATGTCCTATACAAAAATGCGAGACGCTCTCACGGATTATTTCCCTTTGCTCGGGCTGGCTATATTTCATCATCTGCTATATGAATGATCTGTGCGTGGTAACTTATTGAGCCTATGCCATTGCAAAAGAACATTTTTATGGCAACGTTTGCAAAAACCAAACTTTTAACCATCATTATTATTAACATTCTGCTACTGCTGTCTTTTTTTGTTTTGTTTATGTTTACTTATTGACATTTATTAGGTGCTTTTATGCTGCTTATGTGTGTATGTCATAGGTTCGTTTTCTGCCCTGGAATTTATTATTTTTTAATCAACGATAGATATTTTAAAATTAAAATATACATGACAGACTGTTTCATTTATCCGAAACTTTGTAAATCCGTAATCGTTAGAGAGAGCAGTGCTTCAGATTGTTGGTGCGCCCGCGCCATTGGCGCATATTTTATCAGAATGGCGCGTAACAGTCAACGTGAATGCGCCAGCCTGGCGCGTCATAAAAATCAAGAAGGACTAGGTGAACATACGATACGAATACCTTCGATTGTCAATGACCCATCTTTTTCAAAATTGACCCATCATTTTGCATGTCCATGGGTCATTGGGCCCATGATGTCTGAAAACAATCTGAAGCACTGGAGAGAGAGAGAGAGAGAGAGAGAGAGAGAGAGAGAGAGAGAGAGAGAGAGAGAGAGAGAGAGAGAGAGAGAGAGAGAGGGGTTGGGGGAAGAGAGAGCTCTGTCATTCAATCAATTAATCACAATAAAGCACAATAACAAAATGTTTCACTAATAGTGTGAATTTAATTTATATCAGGTATCCCCCTATCCCCCAACCCTCTCACCTCCCACATCACTGGCTTAATAACATCAGTCACTTCATGGAAAATAATTAATTAATCAGACAGAACAATCAGAACCTAGGCTACAACATTCCACGCAATATGGATCTAATGCGCAGAAATTCACAGATCAGAACAAGGACTGAGTTTCTACATTACATTTTTTTCCCCGTTTACACTCAAACGAAAAGGGATTACAACAGATCAAGGACCATTTTTGTGCCTAGGTAAGGGGTTATCTTGCACAGTATTTGATCACGAGGAGAAAACAGACTTAGTCTAATTTAACTTTTTAACATAAGCAGTTTGACGAAGCCAAACTGTCAATCTGACAACATCTACGTTTGAAATGTAAGCACAAATATAATAGTCAAACAACCTAGAAACAACGTAAACAGTGAGCTACCTTTTGAACGTAAACTGTCAGCAAGCAAACAGTTTTTGTTTTAGCACATAGAATAGATATAACATGAATCACTGAAGCCTCTCCCCGATTGTTTTAACAACACTGCAGCGGTCTTGGTTTAGGCCTATATAAACACACAAAAAAGAAGTTTTTCGATTGCAATTTACTTTTCTTTGTCTCTTGGAAACTTGAAAAAAAAACTTGCCATCACAATTTTCTTGTATCTGGCATTACGGCAATTGATGGCTGTGCAAAAGTCACCGCCCTTTTGTCTTTCTGCCACGAGCTATTTTTAGCATGTCGACAAGGGAGCGTAACTCGTATCTTCCGTCTCGCGGTTCTGTTCCAAGTTCCCTCTCTTTCTATAATACGCTCTTTGACGATACTCTGAGATTTGCACGGACGCTATTAGTTTTACCGTATAATATCACAACAGTCCTTGGCCAGGTCTAAAGGCCTATATTTCGTCGAAGTAACGTATAAATGAACGTATGAGAACAGGTGCACGGAAAATGAATGCAATCGAAATAATTTAAATTCAAACTTTGTAGATCTACATTTGTGTCTTAAAAATTAATCAAAAATCCTCAAATGCAATTTGGAAATAACATTTCACGCAACAATAAAGAGAATACTGAAGGCTTGAACTTTCAAAATATTTATTTACAGGCTATTAGCACGTAACTCTTCTTTCCAATCTACTCCTATAGTACAATAATAGGAGTAGATGGGCCTATGGTTTACCACACCCGACAAAGATCTGAAATGTGATCTAGTTGTGAATTTTATGTACAAGTTAATATTTTCCAATTATATGTTCGCTTGCAGGCAGCCAAAACTATCCGGGGTCTTCAACAGCAGTCATGCCCGCTGCAGCACGGACAACAAGACACAGGTCGTGTCTTGACAGCTGTTATGGGAGACGCTTGGCAACATGTCGCATCTCGTCCAGTCAGCGCCAAGATGACAATCCTCCTCACACACCAGCCCGGCAGCAGCGACTCGACCTTGGTGGTAGGTCATTTAGGTATCGTTTGGGTTCGTTGGTCGATCAATTTTGTGTGTGATGGAGGATGAAGATGAATAGTTGGTTGAAAGGATGGACTTGTTGGGTGGATGGATGGACTGATTAGTTGCAACATTAATTTTCCAGTGAGCAGCTGATAACAGTGTTGGTGGTGGTGGTGTGTGTTGTAGAGATGCCTAACTTTCAAAGCTTGGCAGTCCGACTGAGCTACGATTACCATTTCTATCATCTATTAATGTGACAGCAATGCACTATCCCACGTATACTCATCGTCACAATAAATAAATATAAATCATGAATACTTTAGTCCTTTATAGATCGTCTTTTACAATCAGCACATGAATTAACTCCTGCATAGGTTAGCTTATTGCCAAAAACGTGTAGTAGGTCATCCAGCACAATGCCGGTACTACGGTAGCTATGCAACAGTGGCATCACAGCACAGCCCTTTCTGGTCTAATTTCCGTCAAACTTCGGCAAAAATGTTGCAAACTCATTAAAAAATTTTTTAATTAAAGTGTAAAAGTTTTCATGGAAAAACATTCTCTTATTCACTTCAAGTACTCAATATTTAGGCCTACCTGTCCTTCTAGGCCGCTGAGTCGTACGCCAGCAGTCACGGCATCTCTGTGATGACCGTGGGAGTGGGTCACCAAGTGAACAATCAGCAGCTGGAGAGACTGGCCACTGTTCCCAAGTGCAGGCACCATCTGTCCATCGACAGCTTCCAAGACATCAAGTTCTTCGTCCAGCTGATGCAGCGCACCATCTGCCATGGTAAGTTTCCTGACGTACGATCATGTTCAGAGATACAACTAGACATCGCTATAAGTACGACTCCGTGCGCCTTGAATGTGGGGCCGGGTAGCTCAGATGGTAGAGCGCCTTACTAGTAACCGAAATGTCCCTGAATGGAATCCCAGATTGGCCAACGTGTGGCCATATTATGTTCCCATTACTATGACGGTCTACTGACGCCAAAACCTGATAATTACAAATATCATGAGATAATTACCATTATCAAGGGATAATTACAATTATCATTGAAAAGTTATAAATATCTTCGCGTGATCATCTTTAATTTTCAGTTTTGGCTCTAGTAATCCGCCTGGACATGCGCCAAAACCGAAAATTGAAATTATCAAATAATAATTACAATGTTCACTTCATAATTAAAATCTTTACGTGATCATGCTTAATTCTGACTAAGGCGGCTTACTAGCGCCAAAACGTGAATGTACAGGTATCGTGATAATAGTACTTAACACGTGTTCTGTGTGACTCACATTATGACGTCCAAAATCTAATAATTACAAATATCATGTGTTAATTACAAATAGCAGCACGACATATTTACAATTACCACGTAAAACTTGTAATTATCGAGTGAAAATAACAATTTTTGGTTTGGGCCCATTTCCAGACGGATTGATAGAGCCAAAACTGAAAATTAAACATAATCACGCGAAAATATTTGTAATTTTTCAATGATAATTGTAATTATCCTTTGATAATTGTAATATTCCTATGATATTTACTATTATCTCATGATATTTGTAATTATCAAGTTTTGGCGCTAGGAAGGCATGGCAAATACTTATGATTATTAAATAACACTGTAGATTACCGGTATCTCTGTAAATTACACAGAACACCTGTTAAATTCAATTATCTCATGATAATGGTAATTCTCGGTTTTACTATACCACCAACTGGTTCGCTGGTGTCATATCAATGTGACCATAAGTCACCTACACGCTCCGGTGTCGTTTGACTATAATCTACAATTATTGAATGCTAACTGACTAGTACATATTACCCTTTCCATTGGAGAAGAGTGTATGTACGTGTTTTTGTTTTGTGATTGTTGTTTTGTCAGCGGAGAAAATCAGAAAATACAAACATGTGGGGTTTTGTGGCCGTGGATTTTTAGTAGTGATTTCTGAAGTTGCAAGAGCACTAATTCCCTACAATAATAATAAGAAAAATTACATGTTTATTGTAAACATGCTCTAACAATTATGTGGATTTTACAATAATTATTTATCAATCGCTTTTTTCAGAGCCCATGATAGCAACTGGTATGGTTCACTGTCGCATCGAGGAGTGCAGAAACGTCGCTTTTCCCATCCTGTCCCCAACCACAACCCTCATTGTAAGTTGTGAAAGTAGTGCTCCACAGCTTGGTAAACAAATTAAGTGATTTATTGTTTTTCTGTTGAATAGCGTCGAGAACGTTGTTTCTTTCTATAAATTAACCACTGGGCTTCATCGGTTCGATCTGGACAATGTGTTACCTATCCTATCCCGATTGTGGCACCACAGATGATCGTTTAACCAGCGTACTCCATTATTCTTTGTCCTCAGGAACCCTCATGGCTTCGTTCAGTGTCAAACAAGTCCATTCTCGAATGTTGTCCTCCCAACTCTTTTTCTGTCTCGCTTTTATTTTGCCTCCTTTCACATTGCTTTGCAGGATAGTTATAGCAAGGCCTGATGCTTTGGTGATGGCGTCATGCTAGAACTGATGGCTCTCCATTTGGTTTGTGGTTGTAGAGGTCAGAGCAGTACTCTGTCTATCTATCGAAGAATTCTTGTTCTTCTGTAAGGCATATGCCAAACTTGCTTTGGATCGTGGAGACCTTGGGCTGTTTAACACTTGTCAGCCGCTTTACAGTCTGGTAGGCCTTCTTGCTGTTGTTCTTGTTCAGACTGTTCTCGATTTCCTGGCATTGATCTTCTATCCAGTTCTCCTTTGCTGTGAGCATGCCTTTTCGGATGTCATTGTTAATTTTTCGGTAGGCATCAGCTCCCTGTGAGGCGTTCTTTTTCTTTTTCATCTCTCTTCTTTTATCACACAGGTCCAAAAGTTCAGGTGTGATCCACGGTTTTTTCTTTGGGCGGTGTTTGCCAAGGATCTTAGTGGCGGCATCTGTAACAGCTGAGTTGAAGGTGGTGGTCATGGTGTTGACATCTACTTCACCAGCTCCCAAACTGAGCAGTGGTGCAAATTTCCCTGCAATTGTGGTTTGGAATATTTCTGCCACCACCAGGTCTTGCAGTTTGTCCAGGTCGAACTTCAGTCTGGTGCGCTTTTCTGTGTTTACTCTCTTCAAGTGGAGCCGGAAGGACATCACCACGAGATCGTGGTCACTTCCGATGTCTGCTCCTGGAAAAGTGCCTGTCCTGCCAATGTTGATGCTTGATCTAAAGCATGTCTTGACAATGATGTATTCAATCTGGTTGTAATGCCACGCGCTGGGACAGTGCCATGTCCATCGTCTGGATTTTTTTTGTGGAGACCAAGCGTTTTTCCAGTAACAGATTGTTGTATCTGGCAAACTCCAAGAGTCTGAGACCCCTGTCATTTATTTCGTTGTTGCAGTGGGGTCCACATGTGTCTCCCCAGTTGTGGTGCGCATCTTGGCCAACCTTGGCATTCCAGTCGCCTTGCACTATTATGTCCTTCTTCAGCACTTGGTCAAGGATAGCCTGTAGATGTTCATAGAAATCCTAGGCTTCGATGTCGTCATTTCCTGATGTTGGGGCATAGATCTGGATGATGGTGATGGTTTAAAGGGGCTGCTCTCAGACGGATGGTAATGAGTTTACTGGAGACTGGGTGGCAACCCATGACAGTGGCTAGAATGTCTTTGTGGACCAAGAATCCAACGCCGTGTTAGTGCCTGTCCTCTACCGCTGAAATAAAGCTTGTGGCATTTTTCGGTCGTTGTTTCACCTAGGCCTTTCCAGCGCAGTTCGCTGATACCTAAGATGTTCTATCGATAGTGGTCCAGCTCGTGGGCAAGTTCTTTAATTTCTCCTCCGCAGTTAGGATCCGCACGAGAGACAACAATGTGTTGAACGACAGAATAATCATAATGTTACTATTACTATCAGCATTACGCTTAATATAGTAAATCTTGACAAGCTAAAGAATATATGTTCATTGTCCTCATTGACATTGAAAATATGATTTCGCAATGAATAGACTCGGAGACAACTCATTTGAAGCTGTATTTTAAACCCAAATTGATACTTTTAAAAATATTATGTTGGTCTCCTAAGAGCCTGGATATGCTTCCAAGTTTTAAAATTGATTTCAACTTAAATTGATTGCTTCTTTTTGCGCTTTTTAATTATAAAATTATAGATTCAATATTGATAACTATCTTCACTTGCCGGTCATGACCGTATGGTTTATTTGGTCACGCAGACCAATGTGACGTGCGATGACGGGAGAGTCTACGTCACAACTCGCATGACCCAACCAGGGCGAGGTCACGAGGACTACACGAGTATCGTAGATGGCATAACGGGGCCAAATTATGTCACAATAGTTGATGGCGTCGGCAAGTTCATCTACGCAGACTTTTTCCCGTTGGGAGCCAGCGACCCATCTTGCATCGTCACCATGTCTACTGTTAATGGTGTCGTTGGTTAGTAATAAAAGACGTCTTATTAATAGCATTCATGGTGAATTGTTAAAAGAGAAGGCTTTTCCTCTAAAGTCATTGAAGAAGCTGTAAGTAAAGGAGAGTATGCTTCTTATTTCTTTTCCTATATTGATCAAAGTAAAAAAAAAATTTTTAAGGTTTTAATAATAATAATGATAATATTAGAGGTATTTATATAGCGGTTTTTTTGTAACCATAGATCAGTTCAGTGCACAGTTCTCACGCATTCACACTACACGTTAACATCCAAATACATATGAAATTAAATCAGACTTGGAGCGCTCAGAAATGTGAACTTCAGTTTTGATATCCACAGAGCATTTGACAACACGTTTTCTGCGCACGCCTTGCTGTGTTTTGAGTCCTGCTTTATAATAATATGAGGTTAATTTTTTATAATTATAAATCCATATCTATTTCGCATGACGGTCAATCAGAATTATGTAGCATCCTTAAATTTTAAATTTATTAATAGGATGGGTGTACCCCAGGGATAGTTTTAAAACTCCTTCTGTTAAGTTATCTTCCTCATGTTATACAATAGCTATTCGCAGTAGCATTAATTTTGGCTGAACAATCTTCAAGATAGTGGAAGGCGGCAATCTTATGGAAAAGAGAATAACTCGAAATGGTTTACCGCATGGTTTTATTAATTAAATTAACATAAAGTAAATAAGTTATATGTAGAATGTGAAGGATTAAGCTGATGTGTTCACAGAGTTGTCATACACGTATATTTTAGAGTTTTTTTGGTGTTAGGTTTATGTGATTATTGCATTAATTTTAATGTATTTTATTTTCAGGTCCGCCGGTTGGTACCGAGCCATGTGATGGTAAGTGTGGTTTCTTGATGTAAGATTATTATGATAAGAAGCAGTCAGTAACAAGAACTTCACCGTTGTAAGCTAAACGACGAATTCCTGCATTTAACAATTTGATAATCTCTTTCACTTTTTAGTTAGTAGGCGCACTGTATGAGAACAATCTTTTATTTTTATTTTTATAAACACTGCATTTATTGTAATGTTGCTTGTTACCATTTTATTATCAGTATTCACCAACATTACTTAGATATTTTTTTAATTTGTGTACAATACAACAAGGGCGTGTCTTTATTATTGAATTTTTATCCATCAGACTGGAAATACCCAACATTCAATCCTTGCCAGAATAACAACCGCCAGACCTCACGTTTCCCGTACGACAGAGACAGCGGCATGTTTATTCAATGCGATCTGCAGAATGAGATGTACCTTACCAAGTGCCCACCTGGTTTGTTTCAGTTTAATTTAATCGAACGCAGTTAAATGTATGCTATGTGCAGAAAATGTGAGAAAACAATGCTGTCTTGAAGTAAATTTGATACAAGTTGGGAAGGATGTACAATACCATGATCTCAGTTTATAGTTTTAATTGTATAATCAGTGTTACACTCGTTTGATGGTGTTGTGTTTCTATCAGTGGTCGATTCAGCCCCAATGCTTGAATCCTCCTGATAGGTGTAACTCAGATTCTTTTATCCACGCAACCCGTTCAATCATCAACAATGCTGGAGTCGTCATATGAAGTTTTCCACTTTTATTCAGCACACATCAACAACTGCATACAATCGCTCAATCGCTTTTCACTTTACAATTCTCAATTATCAACTTTCCACTTTTTAACAACTTTCTCAACTCTAATACAACAGCTCTCTATACTTTCAACAACAACTCTCTCTTTTTGAAACAGTGCGGCACTTATATAGTCTCTACATACTCCAGAACAAGCGAGAATACCCCACATGAAACACCACAACCAATCAAAAGTAATTTCATCATCACTGTCTTACGTCATACAACCTTATTTGGAATGGAAGCTTCTATGGTTACCACTAGAATTATCCATATGCTTTGATCGATAGTAAACAACCGACTCCAGAAAATTCTCAAATAATATCGACCAACTAAAATTATCAACGTTATACAAAGCTCCTCTCCTAACAACAATGCAAAATCAAATCAAAGATGAATACACTCTAGTACTGCATGTTTAGCAAAACAAAACGATCTGATCTATCGCGCGCGTCACACACGCAAGCCTATTATTGTGCGCATTTCACACGTAAACCTACCATCGCACGCGTCTCCAACGTAACAATCAGTTTTCAGGACTTTTACAAATCCTTTTTTGGGTAACTGACAAAATCGGGGTGTGTGTGTCAAAACAACGTGAATGGTCATTTCCACTTTACATGACTGTATCTCACAAACACATTAAAATGTTGTGGAAAGTCTGACAAAAATCCCTAAAACACCGTTGTCATTATAGAAAAGGATTTCATTTACCCCATGTTCACCATGTTAAACAATACATTTTGTGCCAGTGTAAGGAATAGATTGTCATGTCCTGCCTTGGGAAAGAGGGTTGGAACAGTGTTCCTCACAAAATAAGCCTATTCAACTGGTTTGGCCTTTTTTGTGTTTGTAAGGGTTAGGCCCACGTTGCAAGGCTCATCAAACGTAAGAAAATGTATTGACCAAGTACAG
>CM072527.1:18078451-18093451 GCA_036898135.1 Oncomelania hupensis | reverse complement strand
GTATTACCTTAAAATGAATTAAAACAGGCACTGGATCACAGTTTAAAATTATATTTATTAAGAATACACAAATATCTAAGCTTACTTCACATAGATCTTATAAACATCACCCAACACACTTCACTCGCAATGCTGAGAATGTCACACACAATAGTACAAGTACCATATACATACACACACACACACACACACCCACACCCCCCCCCCCCCCCCACACACAGTGCAGTTGAACAAGCCAGGCAGTAAGTTACATGTCACAATGTATCACAGTGCACTGGAATCACACGGCTAGCAAGATAACAAAGCAGTATTAATCACATGAGTACTGCCTGTCATTGTTCCGTTCGTCTCTTCCAGGTGTGGCGAGAGCAGGCACTGACCTGCGAGTACCATAACACGGACTACAACCCATGCGGCACGATACCTGGAGAGAGATACTACCCCTATCCCCCGGACGCCACAATGTTCATCGACTGCGGCGACGACAACGTCCCCAACCTGAAGCACTGCCAGTACGGTCTGGTGTGGAATCAGTTTGCCCACGTGTGCGACTACCCTAGTATCTCCACTTTCGCTCCAGTCTCCCACCTGACTGTTCAGGTGAGATGAGAGCAGAGAGAGAGAGAGAGAGAGAGAGAGAGAGAGAGAGAGAGAGAGAGAGAGAGAGAGAGAGGGAAGGGAGAGAGGGAGAGAGAGAGAGACAAGAAGAGAGGAAGACAAGGGTAGGTTTTCTTGTCATCATCATCATCATCATCATCACCATCATCATCATCATCATTATCATCATTACCACCGTCACCACCACCATCTTCATCACCATCACCATCATCACCATTATCATCGTTATTACCATCACCACCACTAGCACCACCGCCGTCATCTTCATCACCACAATCCTTCTGTTCCTCAAACACAGCTTTCTCACTCACAATACTCAGGTGACGGCACAACCATGGACAACCTGGGCAGCGGGTAGTCTGACACCTAACCCCTTGACAGGGTTGCTGAGCACCGGCCATGTCTACCCCTGCACGGTGGAGAACATCCAGAACATGCAGTTGTACCATCCGTACCCAGGGCACGACACCCAGTACATCCAGTGCGACCTGTGGGGAGACGCTTTCGTCAAGAGCTGCCAGTCCGGCTTTTTCTACAACCCCCTGAGCCACACCTGCGTGGACGGCCCAGTCCACGTTGGTGATCAGCTGGTCGGTCGTTAGGGGCCAGCCTTAGCGGCTTTGAAGGGGCCAGCCAGAGCAGCTAGCTTTAAGTGGTCAGCAAAGAGTCGCTTAGTGTAAATCCTCCCCTTTTCGTAATGAAGTTCTGCGGTCATAGCCTTCCAACCTAACCCACGTTGTCGGCTAAAGAAAGCCTTTATTTTCTTTGTGGGTTGAAAGCCTATAATTAAACTTTGCATCAATGAGTAAGTAATTGGTCAGCGGCATAGCCTAGTGAAGGAGTTTGACCCAAAAGCCATGTTCTGAAGTCATCTCTCTCTCTTTCTTTCTCTTTCTCCCTCTCGCTGTAGTAGTGTAAAGTCATTTTCTTATTGGCCTCAAATTACTACAATTACAATAGGTGCAAATGAGTTAATGGATTAAAAGAGTGTTACAATCTTATTGTGTTGATAGTTTTGTTTTTTACATTTCTCTCTCTCGCGTTTATTATATGGAATGTCTAACATAGTCTTACCGGTGAAGAAGAGAGAGAAAATGCGTGTGTGTGTGTGTGTGTGTGTGTGTGTGTGTGTGTGTGTGTGTGTGTGTGTGTGTGTGTGTGTGTGTGTGGATAGGTGGTAGTGGAGAAGGGGGAGGGGAGCTGCGCATGCATGCGAGCAGTAACAAATTCACTCGAATATTACATTACATTACATTACATTACATTACATGATTATTGCTTTAGGTCCAGCGGACTCTTCCGAGCCAAATCAGGACCGGACAACCCCTGATCCGCATAAAAGATCTGCTGAAACAACCCTAGTGGTAAAACTGAAAGGTCTCCACCAGCCAGTCACTTTACAATAAAGACATCCCACGCAGGGGACGCTGAGCCTGTACTCTAATTTATAGAAGCCCCGTTTACAAAAACAAAATAGAATACAAACATCATTATAAATTATCAACAAAACACATACATATAAAATTCCTACATTGCTAAATAATAACATCATTGCAAGACCTAGTGACCACCTGGCAGAAAGCGTCCAATATTCCCAAACTGATCCAACAGACATCATACTCGACCTATATATTAGGAAGTCACGAGACACATGCGTCGTCTGCACTGGAACTGGAAATGTCAAGCAGTAACTTCTATCAACCATATGTTTGCAAGTTTCTTTCACTGAAAATCTAATGCAAAAGCAAATAAAATAACAATAAATACTCACACGATGAAAAGAGGAAACATAAGATTTTCTGGCGATATCTTGGTGTTGCCAGAATTCCATGACCGGAGCACGGGGTGAAAGTAGCCGCTGTGCAAAATCGCATGGTCCGCCATTTTTGTTTGTGAATATAATAATAATAATAATAATAATAATAATAATAATAATAATAATAATAATAATAATAATAATAATAATAATAATACATGAATTTATATAGCGCACATATCTCACACAAACAAGAGTGATTCAAGGCGCATTCTCACGCATTCATACATATAATAGAAAAATTGTACATAGAAAAGTGACGAAACAATGGGGTCTAATAAAAATTAAACATTCAAACAACAAACAAACAAACAAACAAACAAAAAAATCAATTTAAACATTCACATATATATACACACACATACATACACACATATATATATACATACACACACATATATACATATACATATATACATATACACACACGTGCAACACATAAATTGTGATAGGTCAGTAAACGTTGTGCAAGCCGATCAGCGCTAGTGAGATCAAGGTAGCTATTGCTGGGGGAACAAATGGGTTTTGAGGGCAATTTTGAAAGAAGGTACAGACGGCTTCTGGCGGAGTGAAAGAGGTAGTGAATTCCAGTTGACGGGAGCTTGGTAGGAGAAAGAGCGCTGACCGGCGGACACGAGTCTGGTTCGAGGCACTTTGAGTCTGAGGCGGTCGTCAGCTGAGCGGAGATTTCTTGATGGGCTGTACAGAGTGATTAGGTCAGACAGATAAACAGGAGCTATTCCGTGAATGCATTTGTATGTAAGGAGGTTGATCTTGTACTTAATGCGGTCTGCAACAGGAAGCCAATGTAGTTGTTTTAAGAGTGGAGTGATTTGGTCTCGTCTTTTTTTCCGAAGAACAAGGCGGGCTGAACTGTTCTGAATGCGTTGCAGTTTAGAGGTGGATGTGGAGGGAAGACCAGCAAGGAGTGAGTTGCAGTAGTCAATACGAGAGAGTATGGTTGAGGTTACGAGTTTGGCGGTTGCATCTGTTGTCAGGTAGTTTGTAATAGAGGAGATTCGACGGAGTTGGAGGTAGCAGGTACGGCAGATAGAAGAAATGTTTTTGTCCATGCTGAGTGTACTATCAAGGGTCACGCCAAGATTTTTAACTTCAGATGAAAGCGGAATGGTAGCAGAGGTGAGCTGAAGACAATTGGAAGAGGAAGGTGCTAGTTTTGTTGAGCGATAAGAGCCAATAAGGATTGCTTCCGTTTTGTTGCTGTTGAGTTGTAGTTTGTTTTCTGTCATCCAGTCTTGGACATCGTCTATGCAGCGGGAGACAGTCTGGAGTGAGTTGTCAGTCTGGTCAGGAGAGGAGCTTTTATTCAGTTGAGAGTCATCGGCGAAGGAATGATGATACAGTTCGTGTTTGTTAAAGATGTGGTCAAGTGGTTGAGAGTAAAGGGAGAAAAGAACAGGCCCCAGAACAGAACCCTGCGGAACTCCAAATTGGAGTCCAACGGGTTCCGAAGTGCGACCATCGACGGATACTGTCTGGAACCTGTCAGTGAGATAGGAGCGAAACCAGGATAGAGCAGAGCCATGAATGCCAAAGGTGGTACTAAGTCGGTTTAGGAGGATGGAGTGGTCAACAGTGTCAAACGCTGCCGAGAGATCCAGCAGAGCAAGTACAGAAATTTCACCTTGATCTGTGGCAGAGAGAAGATCATTAGTTATCTTGAGTAAAGCAGTTTCAGTGGAATGGTTAGGGCGATATGCTGACTGGAGAGGCGACAGAAGGTTGTTAGACGAGAGGTGGGAATTCAGCTGATTGAAAACAACGCGTTCAAGAAGTTTTGAGACAAGAGACAGATTCGAGACAGGTCTGTAATATTGAGAGTGTTAGGGTCGAGAGTTGGTTTCTTTAGAAGTGGTTTGACAATGGCAGTTTTGAAGGAGTTTGGAAAAGTGCCAGCCAAGAGAGATGTGTTGATGATGTCAAGAATGGAAGGAAGAAGAGAGGGCAGGCAGTCGGAATAAAGCTGAGTAGGAAGAGGGTCCAGGTCACAGGTTTTTATAGTGGTATCTTTGATGATGGTTTGAAGTTCGGAAGTAGTGAGAGGTTTGAATTCAGTGAATAAAGTACCAGAGAACAGAGGTGGGTGAACAGTTTGTGTGTAGGGTGTCTGGTCAAGTCTGTCACGGATAGTTTGAATTTTGCTGTGGAAATAGTCAGCGAAAGCTTGTGGAAGTTGAGAGGGTTCAATGTTGTTGGGCAGTGGAGAGTCTGAAGAGCGGCCTAGGAGATTGTTTAGAGTGGAGAAAAGGGCTTTCCTTGATTGGGCGTCTGTGATCTGTTTGTTGAAGTAGGATTGTTTTGATTGTGCAATGAGCGTCTGTACCAGTTTCTTTTGCGTGTTATAGATTTGCCTGTTCACTTCCAGTTTGTTGAACCTCCAATTTCTTTCTGCTTGTCTGCGTTCTTTCTTTGCTTGGCGGATTTCATTTGTAAGCCAGGGAGCAGATGGTCTGTCTGTGATGAGTTTGAATGTAGCTGGTGCGTGCTTGTTTAGGAGTGATAAAAGAGTGTCATTATAGTGAGTCGCTGGATCTGCAATAGGGAGTCTATCTTGCAGCTGACGAGCCGCCTCAGAACCAAAAGCATCAGCGTTTATACTTTTGACGTTGCGCCTCAGGACGCGTCTCTTCGGCCTGGAGGGTTTGACCAGTCTGAGCGAGCACAGGATGGCGGAGTGGTCTGACCTGAGATAATCGTTCAGACAAACGTCATACACCAAACCAGAGTTCTCCCGGGTCACTATCCAGTCAATGATATGAGTTTCTCTAGTTGGAGTATTGACCAGTTGAGTTAGTCCATGGCAGCAAAGAGAATCGCAGATTTGTTTCGTGTCACTATTCTGAGGTTTGTCAAAATGAATGTTGAAGTCGCCAAAGATGATGAAATTATTTGTACTGGTGCTCAGATGGTCAAACATCTCCTCAGCTTCCTTGAGGAAAACTGGAAAGGTGAATTTGTTTTTTGGGCTAGGTGGGGGACGGTAAATGCATATCATACGGACACTAGTGGCCAAAAAATTGATAACTATTTCCCTAACTTCAAAAGTGGTATGTGTATAGGCAGTATTGTTTGTGAAAGTGAGATATTGTTCTAGACACTGTTTGAATATAATGGCAATGCCACCACCTCTACATGATCGAGGCCATGACTTTATGCAGTATCCAGGCGGGGTCATCAATCTAAGTATGGTCTCATGGCCAACCTCTTTCAGCCAAGTTTCTGTCAAAAACATTATGTCCAGTTCTTTTTCAGCAATAAAATCGCAAATTGCCTCGGGTTTCCCAGGTGTAGCGGCTGACTGACAGTTAAGGTGGCTAACAAGTAAGTCATTAGATTTAGTGTTATTACAATGAGTGCTGTTCAGTGAAACTGCAACAGAACATTCAGACATCACATCAAGTTTTTTTAAAGGAGAGAGAACGCACACATCATACAGTCCCGAGTGAACGGGCAGGCTACAGTTTGGTCCAGCTTCAGTGGATGTTGAAGGTGAGCTAGCAGTAGAGCCAGCGACATGCAGCGAAAGGGTGTTGTTCAGCGAGGAGCCGGTGGGCGTCAATGGGTTTACAGAAGCCAGCAGATAGTCAGCAGCAGGCGGCAAGGGGCTGACAGAAGTTAACGGAGAGTCAGCAGCAGGCAGCGAGGGGCCGGTGGACGCCAGTTCTGAACCAGCGACGAGTGGCGAGAAGACCGCAGGCGATGGAGTCAAGCCAGCGCTAGACAGCAATGGCCTAGTAGTCGCGTAGCCGGCGGACGCCAGAGGACTGTCGGTTGTAGAGCCGGCGGCAGGCGACGAGACGCCGATAGATGCCAGTGTGGAACCAGCGGCAAGCGGCGAGGAACTAGTGGGCATCTGAAGAGAGCCAGTGGTAGGCGGAAAGGGGTTGGCGGATGCGTAAAGGGCGCCAGTGGAACCGGTCAGTGGATGTCCAGCTGCGAGCCATGAACATGCGGTGGAGGCTAGCGCAGCAGAGCTAGCCGCAGCCAAGAGGGAACAGGTAAACCAAAGTGGTGCCCGATAGTTCAACCAACGGCTTGACTTGCGGGAGGTCTGAGAAGCCGGTGGAAGGTTGTGCCATTTTCTGTGCAGATTACCTGCACGAGTTCCACGCTTCGATGGTTGAAAGGCCAGGATGCCAAGGCTTTGGCAGGTGCGGTAGGCGTCGAGAGGAAGAGGGGGGCCGGGGAGGTTGCGAAGTTCACGTATGGTGGAAATATCCATTCTTGTCATTGCTTGTAGATAATGCAGGTCACAGGTCAAAGTTCAATTTGAATAAGGTGCAAGTGTATTAATATTGTCACTGGTGTTGAGTCAATGTTGCCAACACTACCAGGCGTGAACACAGTTCACCAACTTTCAGCTTTGGTAAAGAAGTCAATTATTTTCTTGATTGATCCGGCAAAAGATAATTAGTGGATGAGGAGTACTCACAGAGTAGCAAATGCTTTCCTTTGTCTAAAATGAGGGTCAATTTGAAGTACAAATGTCCAGAAATGTCCAGAAGTGCTTGATGGATTTGAAAACGAACTACACCACTGTAAAGCTGACACATTCACAAACACCCTGATACCAGTTTTGTCACACAAAGTCCACCGCTGCCTACACAAAACAACATCAAAACATCACACACAGTTTTTGCAGCCTGCTGGCGCAACAACAACTCATCCATCATTCCTGTGGAGTTCAAGAGTCCTACCAACCAATGAAAATATACCTTGCAAATACTAGGCCTACTTTCGTTCTCCTTGGAGCTAAAATAAACGATGCTTTACCTCCTAACTTTCATAAGGTAAGGACACACACACACACACACACACACACACACACACACACACACACACACACGCACACACACACACACACACATTTTTTTTTAATTTTTGGGCGAAAGAATCATTTTATAGCCTACTATCCATGGTGATGGGGCGGGAAAGAGGGATGGATGAGAGGGGGGAGGGGGATGACGTCTCCCAACGTCATGTGATGTTTGAAAACGTCGCCCTTCAACAAGCGTTTTCCTCGATTCAGCGGGTCCGGTCGGTCATCGGGGAGGTGATGGGGCAGAGGAAGGCGGAGGAGAGGGATGGAAGTTGGGGGAATGAGAGAGGGGTGAAGGTGGATGAGCTAAAATAATGATTGATGTTTTAGTTGTTTATTTAGCTCCAGTTTCATTCTCCCGTACTATAGTAACTTAATTCAAATAAGTAGTTGTCTCGTCAAAATAAATATATTAAATCTTCACATAATTCTTCAAAATGACTTCCTTGTTGCGGCCACCAATCAGCGGGCCTTGATATAAAACCATACGGATCGAGATAGTGTTAAAGATATAGCGCTCCGAGATCCTTTTAGAACATTTTTGATTCTCCATGTGTGGGACCAAACATGCACTTTAACAACAGGTATCTATCTATTCAATGGCTAAGTGTCATTGAAAACCCGGATGGATCAATACAGGTACTCCATAGTACTGATATAATATATAGGGCCCATGATGATATGATGATGATGATGATGATGATGATGATGATGATGATGATGATGATGATGATGATGATGATGACGACGGTGAAGAAGAAGAAAATGATGATGATGATGATGTCTAGAAAGTGAAGAGCAACGACGTCGTGAAGAAAGAGAAATAGAAGAACAGCGGCAAGAAAAAGAAGAGCAACGACGTCGTGAAGAAAGAGAAATTGAACAACAGCGGCGAGAAAAAAAATGCAACGACGTCGTGAAGAAAGAGAATGAGAGGAGCTTGTTGTTGTTGCATAAATTTTTATTCATCAGATTAACATAAGTTGTACTGATAAAATAGAGGAGCAGCGACGCCGAGAAGAAAGAGGTGACCAGCGTCGGCGTGACGAGATGGACGAAAGACGATTAGAGGCTGAGCGTCAGTACCAGCTAGAGTTGGCGCGTATCCAAAACAATCAGCATGCGCCACAAGTCATCAGCGACCACATGGCTCCAAAATTGACAGCATTCGTCGACGGGAAGGACCAGATCGACAGTTATCTGGCAAGGTTCGAAAGGTTCGCTGAAAGCTCCAACTGGCAACCTCGAGACTGGGCGATTCGACTAAGTGCACTTCTGACGGGGCAAGCACTGGAAGTTTACACCAGACTGTCGAACGATGACGCCAAAAACTCCGACGTCTTGAAAGAGGCCCTATTGCATTGCTACAGCTTCACAGAAAAGGGCTACCCTAAACGCTTCCGCGAATGCCGACCTTTGTCAGACGAGACACCAAAGCAATTTGTGGAGCGCCTGTCGTCATACTTACACAAGTGGGTGGAACTATCAGGCAAAGGGAAGTCTTACGATAGTCTCCATGACCTGATCGTGAAGGAGCAATTCTTCAATGCCTGTCACAAGGACCTGGCGACCCACTTAGAATTACAGAAGCTGCAGACGCTTAATGATGTGACCGAGGTTGCTGAAAGATATCTCCTCGCTCACGGAAAAACGCTGGGCGACGAAACCATTTCAGAAAACTGGAAACCATGGGAACCAGATCCAGGGGTGCCAGACGAGCTAGAGACAGACGGTCTCCACGCCTCCTCACAGGGAAGGGCATTCAAGAGGCTGTTTCACTTGCAACGCTACAGACCACAGAACGGCTAACTGTCCTCAAAACAAAAGTAGCGGACAGCGGAGCAATACGGACAATGCAGCGGCGGGCAACCGGCAGAGGCGGTTCTCCAATCAACGGCAAACCAGTAGATCTGACCATCAAGTGTGCGGCGGGAGCGTCATTCTTCCGAGTGAGACCGAGCGCACAGCTACTCCTGCGGACGTGCAAGAGTGCATGACCGATGGCCAACTTCTCCTTGCCAACGGAAAATCCATCCCCGTCGTCGCCAGCGCAACTATGACCGTCCAAAACATGCCTGTTTCCAAGGGAAGCGTCGGAAATTATGAAGTGATTGTTCTAAGAGACTCTGGATGCAGTGGGGTCATCGTCAGAGAAGACCTAATCGCTAAAGAACAGTTCACTGGCGATTCTAAATGGACACTCATGGCAAATGTGTGAAAGCGCCAGTTGCGAAGATTCATGTCAACACCCCTTTCGACATAGGCGAAGTAGAAGCGGTTTGCCTGAAGAAGCCGCTATACGATTTGATGATCGGGAACATCGACGGCGCGAGACGACCCGACGACCCCGATCCAGAGTGGAGTCCTGCCTCAACCCAACGCGTCGAAGTTGTGGAGGAGGATCCATTGCCATTTCCCGATGGAGACCTTACAGAGCTGCTACGGGATAGTGTGTCTACTCCGGCTCAGCCCTGCCGACCAGAGATCGTCGGTGCTGTCACTACCAGGGCCCAGGCCAAGAGAGACAAGACGACTACGCCACTGAAGGTCGCCGACAACTCCAAAGCCGCCATCGTGGACAGAGATAAGCTGATCCACCTCCAGGAAGCTGATAGCACTTTAACCAAGTTAAGGAACCGCCAAGACCACGTGACCAAAGGCAGTGGCACGGTATATTTTGAGGTGAAGGCCAAGATCCTGTACAGAATCTTCCAGCACCCGAGTGTCAACGGAGGGAAACCACTACGTCATGTCTTGGTACCGTTACCCCTAAGGCGCCAAGTGATGGAAGTAGCTCACGACTCCATCATGGGAGGTCACTTAGGCATCAAGAAGACGTCAGACAGAATCCAGGTGGTGTTCTACTGGCCAGGACTTCATGCGGACGTCAGCCGTTTCTGCCGATCATGTGACATTTGCCAGAAGACCATACCTCGAGGAAGGGTCCCGAAAGTGCCTATGCAGAGGATGCCTCTGATCGACCGACCTTTCAAAAGGGTGGCCTTAGAATTAATCGGCGAAATAAGACCTCCGAGTGAAGAAGGTCATCGATGGGTACTGACCTTAGTGGACAATGCGACTCGGTACCCAGAAGCAGTCCCTCTGAAGAAGATTAACACTGAAACTATGGCAGAGGCACTGGTGGACATGTTCAGTAGACTTGGAGTGCCTGAAGAGATTCTGACAGACCTCGGGACGCAGTTCGTCTCTGACTGCATGAAGGAGGTCAACAGACTGCTGAGCATCCGGCATTTGACTACGACACCCTACCATCCAATGTGCAACGGGCTCGTGGAGAAGTTTAATGCTACGCTGAAGTCCACCCTGAAGAAACTGCAGCGAGCAACACAGACAATGGCATCGCTACATCAACGCCTTACTGTTCGCCTACAGAGAAGTGCCGCAGGAGTCCAACGGCTGTTCTCCGTTCGAGCTGCTGAACGAAAGAACTATCCGAGGGCCGATGCACATCCTGAAAGAACTGTGGACGAAAGAAGTAGATACCCCAGATGTGAAGAACAGCTACCAGTACGTGTTTGAGCTACGGGAGAAGCTGGAGCAGACTCTCGAAATAGCCAGAGAAAACCAGAGGAAGTCCCAGGACTGTGGAAAGCACTACTACGATCGTAGGGCTGTGAACAAGAAGTTCAAACCTGGCAACAAAGTGCTGGTGCTGCTACCCACCGACCACAATAAGTTGCTGATGCAGTGGAAAGGCCCGTACGAAGTGGAGACCGTGGTGGGGATCAACGACTACAAAGTGAAGGTCGGCCAGCATTCAAAGATATACCACGCCAACCTCCTTAAGCTGTACGTGGAAAGGCCATCAGAGACTGTACACGCAGCAACAGCAGCTGTGATCGACGACAGCTTTGACAGCGAGGAACTGTTGGAACTTGGAGACTTCCACAGGAAAGAAGGCATCGATGATGTTAAGCTAGGACCAAGCTTTACGGAAGGTCAAAAGATAGAACTCAAGGACCTTATGGTCGAGTTTCCCCATAACTTCAGCGATGTCCCAGGCTCTACGACTTTGGTCGAACATGAAGCCCACCTCACTTCAAATATTCCCGTTCGATCCAAACCCTTCCCGATCCCTTTCAAGGCCCGTGAATCCTTGAAGAAAGACATCGATGAGATGCTGAAGATGGGCATCATCAGGGAGTCCAGTTCACCCTACGCGTCCCCTGTCGTGGTCGTGAAGAAGAAGGACGGGTGCAACAGAGTATGCATCGACTACAGAAAGGTTAATAAGATCACCGTCTTCGATCCCGAGCCGATGCCTACTGCAGCAGACCTCTTCCGCCAATTATCGGGGAGTAAAATATTCTCAAAGATTGACCTCAGCAAGGGTTATTGGCAAGTCCCCGTGCGTCAACAGGACATACCAAAGACTGCTTTTATAACTCCTGGTGGGACGTACGAGTGCCTAAGGATGCCTTTTGGCATGGTCAACAGCGGAGCTACCCTAAAGAGAGGAATGAAGAAGATCCTCAAAGGGATGGACAACGTCGTGTGTTACTGGGACGACCTTCTAGTCCACACCCACACCTGGGAAGAGCATTTGCAGACCTTGAGGGTGCTGTTCCACCGTCTTCAAGAAGCCAACCTGACCGTGAGACCCAGTAAGTGCATTCTGGGAACCGACAACGTCGACTTTATCGGCCATTCGCTGAAAGAAGGACAAAAGGGGCTTCTACTAGAAAACGTCACCAAGATTCTGAACGCTCCACGTCCCCAAACCAAGAAGCAGGTGCGAGCTTTCCTGGGGTTGGCTGGATATTACAGGGAGTTCGTACGGAACTTCTCAGCTATCACAGCACCTTTGTCGGACCTGGTGCGGAAAGGCTGTCCGAACCAATTGCAGTGGGGACCGTCTCAGGAGAAAGCATACCAGACTGTGCGCGACCTCCTTTCGAAGGATCCGGTGCTACGACTGCCCGATACTTCCAAGGAATTCGTCTTAAGAACAGACGCAGCGGACGAAGGCATCGGCGCCATACTGATGCAAGAACACGGAGGGAATCTATTTCCGGTCAGTTACGCCAGCAAGAAGCTGTCCAGGGCTGAGAAAAATTATTCGACCATGGAGAGAGTGCCTTGCCATCATATGGGGAATTCGGAAGTTCGAACTGTACCTTCAAGGAGTGAAGTTCGTGCTACCGACTGATCACAAGCCGTTAACCTTCTTGAACTCTGCCAAGTTTGTGAACAGTCGCATCATGAGATGGACTATGTACTTGCAGAACTTTAACATGCGAGTGGAATCTATTAAAGGATAAGACAATGTTGGTGCGGACTTTCTTAGCAGAGTGTGTGAGTAAAGAACATTGACAATATCCAGACAGACTGAGATAAGTTTTAATTTTGGACTTTTTTTGCGCGTTGCGTCTCAACGTTGTCGAAAGAAATTAAGTAAATTTCTTCTTGAGTGGGGGTTTATGTTACGTTGGAGACGCGTGCGATAGTAGGCTTGCGTGTGTGACGCGCGCGATAGATCTGTTCGTTTTATTTTGCAAGCATGCAGTAATGGAGTGTATTTATCTTTGATTTGATTTTGCGTTGTTGTTAGAGGAGGCTTTGTGTGCCGTTGGTGTTTTTGTTGGTCGATATTATTTGAGAATTTTCTAGAGTCAGTTGTTTACTATCGATCGAAGCATATGGATAATTCTAGTGGTAACCACGAGACGCTTCCATCCCAAATAAGGTTGTGTGACGTGAGACAGTGATGATGAAATTAATTCTGATTGGTTGTGGTGTTTTATGCAGGGGTATTCTCGCTTGTTTTGGAGTAGAGAGATAGACTATATAAGTGCCGCACTGTTTCAAAATAAGAGAGTTGTTGAAAGTAAAGAGAGCTGTTGTATTAGAGTTGAGAAAGTTGTAAAAAGTGGAAAGTTCATAGTTGAGAATTGTAGAGTGGAAAAAGCGATTGAGCGACTGTATGCAGTTGTTGATGAGTGCTGAATAAAAGTGGAAAACTTCATACGACGACTCCAGCCTTGTTGATGATTGAACGGGTTGCGGGGATAAACGAATCTGAGTTACACCTATCAGGATTTCAAGCATCCGGGCTGAATCAACTACTGATAGAGAAAAAAAACAACACACACACACATAAACACACACCTACGCACGCACGCACGCACACACAAAACATTCTGGTTAGTGCTACTGTAATAATAATTGCATTTCCTTTGTTTTATGTCTAGTACGTTTTATTTTATCTTTTTTTTGTTACGGAAGCCTTAAATTAAAGTTGTACCTATTTATATTTCTTTTTAAAATTTATTTTCGTTTAAACTGCAAAAATTAAAAAAAAAAACACGCAATTCTTGTTAGAACTAATATTGCGATAAGACTTAAATGGTTTTGTTTTATAGGTCTGTTTTTTGTTTCCTTTGTTTGTGTGTGTCCACTCACTTCACTGGCTCCCCATCCAAGCCCGCATCGGCTATAAACTGTCCACTCTGAGTCTCTGCCACAACTTCTTCTCTGACTCCTGCCCCTCCTATCTTACTGATCTTCTGTCTACTCACCCTCTCGACAGGTACGCTCCTCTGCAGATGCGCGCAGTCTTTTTGTTCCCAAAAAACGCACTAAGACATATGGTGAACGATCTTTCTCTTTCTGCGCTCCCAAACAATGGAATTCTCTCCCATCACACATCCGCAACATACCGAGCACCCAGGCCTTCAAAAATGCACTCAAGACCCATCTCTTCAAAGTGTACTATCCTGATTGCCTCTCACCCTCCGACCGATGACGGACGCAGCTGTGTGCCGTCCATGGCTTGACATATAAATAGTCTGTACATTTATATCTGAGGGTCGGGGGTGAGGGGAGGCGGGGGCTGTTTTTGTATCTAATTGTTTTTACATAAATATTTTGCAGTCGTTTCTACATTATTTTACTGATAATATTTTACTTCTGCAACAGGGATGAGACGGGTATTATCTTTTTTTTTTTTTTTTTTTTTTTTTTAAATCTGAGCATTGTAGCCTATTAATAATTGTTAGATATAACACATTTTTTTAGTTACGTTTTAAAATTTGTATGGTGAATTCTCAGATTTTATTATCTTATTATTAGTTAATATGCCATGTGTATTTTAAAATTAATACTTTTTATTATGCATGTGAAGTGTATTGTATATGATGTTCCCTTGAATGCTTTTGCGGTTGGTGTGAATGCTTGCATACTTTGTTTTTATTGTTCATATGTCTGTTCTGATCGGTGTACTATCTTATCTAATATATATCCTATGTTAAGAGCTGTGAGCCCAGCCTTGAGCGGGGGTACCGCGCTATACAAGCCTACTTGTATTATTATTATTATTATTATTATTATTATTATTATTATTATTATTATTATTATTATTATTTCTTTTGCTTGCTTGTTTGCTTGGTTTTTTTTTCTTTATTTATTTTTGCTTGCTTTGGGAATGCCTTTGTTATGCTTGTATTGGTTTTTTTAATTTGTTGGCTGGGTTTGGCTTCCTATTTACTTTTAACAAAACAGCGCATGAAACTCCAAACCACTCAGCTGTCAAAGGGAGGTTGGGCGGGATGCGGTTGAGGGGAATATACATTTAACCGAGCGAGGAAGGTTAAACAGCGAGGAGAGATGCGCTGCGCTATCATAAAGCTGCCCCCCCCCCCCACCCACTCACCTCCACCCCTTCGGACAAAAGGAGGTCCCTGAGGGCCAACTAAGTAACGGGTAA
>CM072527.1:18043451-18075951 GCA_036898135.1 Oncomelania hupensis | reverse complement strand
TATATATATATATATAGATAGATAGATAGATAGATAGAGCGGGAGACAGAGAGAGAGAGATTGATAGATATAATTGTAATTAATAATAATAATAATAATAAAAATAATAATAATAATAATAATAATAATAATAATAATAATAATAATAATGATGATGATGATGATAATAATAATAATAATAATAATAATAATAATAATAATAATAATAATAATAATAATAATAATAATAATAATAACAATAATAATAAATTTCCTCAAAATGGCTAGGACCGTACAGCAACCATTAAGGAGCAAGGAATAAAACATGCCAAGGGAGGCAAGTTGATTTTAACATCAAGAAAAAAAGTTATCCTGCTCTCAAAGGTAGACAAAAAGTGCGACATAGTGGCATTCATTATATATCTTATTTTTAATTTCGGCTTTATTTATTTACTAATTAATTTATCGATTCCAAAGAAAACAAAAACCTGGTTGGATGTTGTTACGTTGAAGACGCGTGCGATGGTAGTCTTACGTGTGAAACACGCACGATAGTAGGCTTGCGTGTGTGACGCGCGCGATGTTTTATTTTGCTAAGCATGCAGTAATAGACTGTATTTATCTTTGATTTGATTTTGCATTGCTATTATGTTACGTTGAAACGCGAACGATAGTATGTCTGAAGCGCGCACAATAGATCTAATCGTTTCGATTTGCAAAGTATTCAATGATGGAGTTTATATACCTTTGATTTGAGTTTGCATTGTTGTTAGAAGAAGCATTGTATAACGTTGATAATTTTCGTTAGTCTTTATTATTGGAGAATTATCTAGATTTCAGTATTTACTATCGATGGAAACTTCCCGATAAATATCGAAGTATGAGAACATTCCCGGAAGGAGAAGAAATGTGTATTGACGTAAGTCAGCGATGACGATCTTTTATTTGATTGGCTGTAGTGCGTCATTCTAGTCTACCGTGTTCTAAATTGTTCGGGAAGAGAGACAGAGGTTATATATTTATGTGCCGCACTGTTTTGGGGATAGTTGTTGATAGTGAGTTGAGTTGAGAATTGTATGCAGATGTTGATGTGTGCTGAATAAAAGTGGAAAACTTCATACGTCGACTTTGTGACTTGTATGCTGATTGAGCAGGCTGCGTGGATAAACGAATCTGAGTTACACACCTTATCAGGACTTCAGCATCGGGGCTGAATCAAATACTGATAAAGAAAAACACCATCATCTAGCCGAGTGTAACATTTTGGGGGCCAAGCCGGGACCCACGTCATAGCCAAGGGTTCAACTGCCACAACAAGCGAGTCAACGTTACGAGAGGCAGTCATCGAGGGTAGCCGCCAACAAGTTGCGTCGGGAGGGGCCAACATACTAAGACTACATCACCGATAGATTCGGGTTGACTGCAAGGGCGTGTAGTCGCTGAAGAGTTGCTTCGTGAGCGAACAACAGATCGGGACTACGTGGCTGCCGCAAGACTACGTCGAGGGACAGTATCGGAGCTACGTCGCCAGTTTTACAGGGAGCGACGAGCGGACGTCGCGTCTACTTCAGCACAGGAGCGTGTACATCAACACCAGCGTGGTGCAGCGTCGCATACGACGAGGACAGCGGGGCCTGCGTCAGCGAAGGCGACTAGTGACAAGCATCAGCGCTACTGCAGAAAGCGTGCTGTTCTAGAACAGTCTAGAAAGGTACAGCACAGTCTAGAACTTTCCAGAAAAGAACTTTCCAGAAAAGAACTTTCCAGAAAAGAACTTTCCAGAAAAGCATCAAGATGGCTGACTTCTGGCAGAAAGGGGTTGAACTAAATCTGAAAGGCAAGCAGCTGACGGAGTACGTCAAGTCTCAAGAGAGAATATGGCGTGAAGAAAGAGAAATAGAATTAGAACAGAAGCGTCTAGAATTAGAAGAACAGCGACGCCGAGAAGAAAGGGAAGAACAGCGTCAACGAGAAGAAAAAGAAGAGCAGCGTCGCCGTGAAGAAAGAGAATTTGAACTGAAGCGTCTGGAAATTGAACAGCAGCGGCAAGAAAGAGAAGATGAGCGCAGGCGTGAGGAAAGAGAAGCTGATCGTCAGCACCAGCTAGAGTTGGCGCGTATCCAAAACAATCAGCATGCGCCACAAGTTATCAGTGACAACAAAGCTCCAAAATTGCCAGCGTTTGTCGACGGGAAGGACCAGATCGACAGTTATTTGGCGAGATTTGAAAGGTTTGCCAAAAGCTCCAACTGGCAACCTCGAGACTGGGCGATTCGACTAAGTGCACTTCTGACGGGGCAAGCACTCGACGTCTACACCAGATTGTCGGACGATGACGCTAAAGACTACGACGTCTTGAAAGAGGCCCTATTGCAGTGCTACAACTTTACAGAGAAGGGCTACCGTAAACGCTTCCGTGAATGCCGGCCTAAGTCAGACGAGACGCCAAAGCAGTAACTGTTTGTGGAGCGCCTGTCGTCATATCTACACAAGTGGGTGGAATTATCAGGCGAAAGGAAGTCTTACGACAGTCTCCATGACCTGATCGTGAAGGAACAATTTCTCAGTGCCTGTCACAAGGACCTAGCGACCCACTTAGAAGTACAAAAGCTGCAGACGCTTAAAGATGTGACTGAGGCTGCTGAAAGATATCTCATCGCTCATGGGAAGACCCTGGGGCCACCCAGCGCGACGAAACATTTTCAGAAGACTGGAAACCATATGAACCAGATCCAGGGGAGCCAGACGAGCCAGAAACAGACGGACTCCACGCCTCCTCCCAGGGAAGGGCATTCAAGAGGCTGTTTCACCTGCAACGCTACAGACCACAGGGCGGCTAATTGTCCTCAAAACAAAAGTAGCAGACAGCCGAGCAGTACGGACAACGCAGCGGCGGGCAACCGGCAGAGGCGGTTCTCCAACCAACGGCAAACCAGTAGATCTGACCATCAAGTGTGCGGCGGGAGCGTCATTCTTCCGAGTGAGACCGAGCGCGCAGCTACTCCCGCGGACGTGCAAGAGTGCATAACCGATGGCCAACTTCTCCTTGCCAACGGAAAATCCATCCCCGTCGTCGCCAGCGCAGCTGTGACCGTACAGAACATGCCCGTTTCCAAGGGACGCGTCGGAAATCACGAAGTGACTGTTCTTAGAGACTCTGGCTGCAGTGGGGTCATCGTCAAAGAAGACCTAATCGCTAAAGAACAGTTCACTGGCGACTTTAAATGGACACTCATGGCCGACAGCAAATGTGTGAGAGCGCCAGTTGCGAAGATTCATGTCAGCACTCCTTTCTACATAGGCGAAGTAGAAGCGGTTTGCCTGAAGAAGCCGCTGTACGATTTGATGATCGGGAATATCGACGGCGCGAGACGACCAGACGACCCCGATCCAGAGTGGAGTCCTGCCTCAACCCAACGTGTCGAAGTTGTAGAGGAGGATCCATTGCCGTTTCCCGATGGAGACCTTACAGAGCTGCTACGGGACAATGTGGTTACTCCTGCTCAGCCCTGCCGACCAGAGTTCGTCGGTGCTGTTACTACCAGGGCCCAGGCCAAGAGAGACAAGACGTCTACGCCACTGAAGGTCGCCGACAACTCAAAAGCTGCCATCGTGGACAGAGATAAGCTGATCCAGCTCCAGGAAGCTGATAGTACTTTAAACAAGTACAGGAACCGCCAAGACCACGCGACCAAAGGCAGTGGTACGGTCTATTTTGAGGTGAAGGCCAAGATCCTGTATCGAATCTTCCAGCACCCGAGGTTCAACGGAGGGAAATCACTACGTCAAGTATTGGTACCGTTACCCCTAAGGCGCCAGGTGATGGAAGTAGCGCATGACTCAATCATGGGAGGTCACCTGGGTATCAAGAAGACGTCGGATAGAATCCAGGCGGTGTTCTACTGGCCAGGACTTCATGCGGACGTCAGCCGTTTCTGCCGATCATGTGACATTTGCCAGAAGACCATACCTCGAGGAAGGGTCCCGAAGGTGCCTATGCAGAGGATGCCTCTGATCGACCGACCTTTCAAGAGGGTGGCCTTAGACTTAATCGGCGAAATAAGACCTCCGAGTGAAGAAGGTCATCGGTGGGTACTGACTTTAATGGACTATGCGACTCGGTACCCAGAAGCAGTGCCTCTGAAGAAGATTGACACTGAAACTGTGGCAGAGGCACTGATGGACATGTTCAGCAGGCTCGGAGTGCCTGAAGAAATTCTGACAGACCTCGGGACGCAGTTCGTCTTTGACTGCATGAAAGAGGTCAACAGACTGCTGAGCATCCGGCATTTAACTACGACGCCTTACCATCCAATGTGCAACGGGCTCGTCGAGAAGTTCAATGCTACGCTGAAGTCCACCCTGAAGAAACTGTGCAGCGAGCAGCCCAGACAATGGCATCGCTACATCAACGCCCTACTTTTCGCCTACAGAGAAGTACCGCAGGAGTCCACCGGCTTCTCTCCGTTCGAGCTGCTGTACGGAAGAACCATCCGGGGGTCGATGCACATCCTAAAAGAACTGTGGACGAAAGAAGTAGACACCCCAGAGGTGAAGAACAGTTACCAGTACGTGTTTGAGCTACGTGAGAAGCTTAAGCAGACTCTCGAGATAGCCAGAGAAAACCTGAAGAAGTCCCAGGACTGCGGAAAGCACTACTATGACCGTATGGCTGTGAACAGGAAGTTCAAACCTGGCAACAAAGTGCTGGTGCTGCTACCTACCGATCATAATAAGTTGCTGATGCAGTGGAAAGGCCCTTACGAAGTGGAGACCGTGGTGGGAATCAACGACTACAAGGTGAAGGTCGGCCAGCATTCCAAGATATACCACGCCAACCTCCTTAAGCTGTACGTGGAAAGGCCATCAGAGACTGTACATGCAGCAACAGCAGCTGAGATCGACAACAGCTTTGACAGCGAGGAACTGTTGGAACTTGGAGACTTCGACAGCAAAGAAGGCATCGATGATGTTAAGCTAGGGCCAGGCTTGACGGAAGGTCAGACGTTGGAGCTCAAGGACCTTATGGGCGAGTTTCCCCATAGCTTCAGCGATGTCCCAGGCTCTACGACTTTGGTCGAACATGAAGTCCACCTCACTTCAAATGTCCCCGTTCGATCCAAACCCTTCCCGATCCCTTTCAAGGCCCGCGAATCCTTGAAAAAAGACATCGATGAGATGATGAAGATGGGCATCATCAGAGAGTCCAGTTCACCCTACGCGTCCCCTGTCGTGGTCGTGAAGAAGAAGGACGGCAGCAACAGAGTATGCATCGACTACAGGGAGGTTAATAAGATCACCGTCTTCGACCCTGAGCCGATGCCTACTGCAGCAGACCTCTTCCGCCAACTATCGGGGAGTAAAATATTCTCAAAGATTGACCTCAGCAAGGGTTATTGGCAAGTCCCCGAGTGTCAACAGGACATACCAAAGACTGCTTTCATAACTCCTGATGGGACGTACGAGTGCATAAGGATGCCCTTTGGCATGGTCAACAGCGGAGCTACCCTGAAGAGAGGAATGAGGAAGATGCTCAATGGGATGGACAACGTCGTGTGTTACTGGGACGACCTGCTAGTCCACACCCAGACTTGGAAGGAGCATCTGCAGACCTTGAGGGAGCTGTTCCACCGTCTTCAAGAAGCCAACCTGATCGTGAGACCCAGCAAGTGCATCCTGGGAGCTGACAACGTCGACTGCGTCGGACATCCGACGGAAGAAGGAGACAACGGAGGATGCACTGACTCCAGGAAAGCCCACGTGATCATCGTCTTTGACCCTGGGCCGATGACAACCGCAAGTGACGAGGGCGTCGTTTCCTTGCGGACGAAAAAACATTGACTGTGTGGATAAATGTGAACATTGACAATATCCCGATGGACTTGCGGATGGAAGTACATTGACTCTGTGTGAATGGACTGAGTTCAATGACAGTATTAAGAAGGTCCAGAATTAAGACTTTGTTTGGGCATTACGTTTCAGCGTTGTTGAAAGAAATTAGGTAAATTTCTTCTTGAGTGGGGGGTTATGTTACGTTGAAACGCGAACGATAGTATGTCTGAAGCGCGCACGATAGATCTAATCGTTTCGATTTGCAAAGTATTCAATGATGGAGTTTATTTACCTTTGATATGAGTTTGCATTGTTGTTAGAAGAAGCATTGTATAACGTTGATAATTTTCGTTAGTCGATATTATTGGAGAATTCTCTAGATTTCAGTATTTACTATCGATGGAAACTTCCCGATAAATATCGAAGTATGAGAACATTCCCGGAAGGAGAAGAAATGTGTATTGACGTACGTCAGCGATGACGATCTTTTATTTGATTGGCTGTAGTGCGTCATTCTAGTCTACCGTGTTCTAAATTGTTCGGGAAGAGAGACAGAGGTTATATATTTATGTGCCGCACTGTTTTGGGGATAGTTGTTGATAGTGAGTTGAGTTGAGAATTGTATGCAGATGTTGATGTGTGCTGAATAAAAGTGGAAAACTTCATACGTCGACTTTGTGACTTGTATGCTGATTGAGCAGGCTGCGTGGATAAACGAATCTGAGTTACACACCTTATCAGGACTTCAGCATCGGGGCTGAATCAAATACTGATAAAGAAAAACACCATCATCGAGCCGAGTGTAACATATTAGAAGAAGCTTTGTATAACGTTAATAATAATTTTAGTTCCTCGATATTATTTGAGAATTTTCTCGAGTCATTTGTTTACTATCGATCGAAGCGTATGGATAATTCTAGTGGTAACCATAGAAGCTTCCATTCCAAATAAGGTTGTATGACGCGAGACAGTGATGATGACATTACTTTTGATTGGTTGTGGTGTTTCATGTGGGGTATTCTCGCTTGTTCTGGAGTATGTAGAGACAATATAAATGCCGCACTGTTTCAAAAAGAGAGAGTTGTTGTTGAAAGTATAGAGAGCTGTTGTATTAGAGTTGAGAAAGTTGTTAAAAAGTGGAAAGTTGATCATTGAGAATTGTAAAGTGAAAAGCGATTGAGCGATTGTATGCATTTGTTGATGCGTGCTGAATAAAAGTGGAAAACTTCATACGGTGATGATGAAATTACTTCTGATTGGTTGAGGTGTGTCACGTTGGGGGTATTCTCGCCCTTTCTGGAGTTTTGAGAGACTATATATATATATATATATATATATATATATATATATATATATATATATATATATATATATATATATATATATATATATATATAGTGCCGCACTGTTTCAAAAGGTGGTTTATTAGAGAGAGAGAGTTGAAAGTAGAGAGAGCTGTTGCATTAGAGTTGAGAAAGATGTTAAAAGTGGAAAGTTGATAGTTGAGAATTGTAGAGTGGAAAAAGCGATTGAGCAGTATGCAGTTGTTGATGTTCGCTGAATAAAATTGGAAAACTACATACGACGACTCCTGACTTGTTGATGATTGAACGGGTTGCTTGAGGGGCCGGGTAGCTCAATTGGTAAGAGCGTCTTGCTAGTAACCGAAAGGTCGCTGGTTCGAATCCCGGATTGGTCAACGTGTGATCATATTATTTCCCCTTTACCAACAACTGGCCCGCTGGTGTCAGTATAAATCGGTCCAGTAGTCACCTATATGCGAAAGTGTCGTGTGACTATAATCTACAAACAACAACAACGGGTTGCGTGGATAAACGAATCTGAGTTACACCTATCAGGATTTCAAGCATCGGGGTTGAATCAACTACTGATAGAGAAAAAGCAACATCGAGTGTAACAGATGTCTAGTCATAATTAATGGGTGTCATTCCAGACTGGTATCATTTTACAGCAATAGGCCTAGCTGTTTCCTTGTCACTGGGAGCATGTCCTCTCGGCAAGAAGTAGTGCACTATACTGTACACATGTATATTGTGTAAGATTATAAATGAATGTATTTTATGTATTAGTTAGTTAGTTGAGTTCTTTTCCGTCAAGCAGCGACAGGCGATCCATCCTAGAATTAGCAGTGCGGGCGCCGTTATTACTCTTGATAAATTGCTGATTATTGAATGAATGATCATTAAAGTTTAACGTCTACACCCCCTGTTACGTTGAGACGCGCATGATGGTGCGTGTGAAATGCGCACGGTATTATGTGTGACGCGCGCGATAGATCTGTTCGTTTTATTTTGCAACGCATGCAGTAATAGACTGTATTTATCTTTGATTTGATTTTGCGTTGTTATTAGTAGAGGCTTTATGTAACGTTGGTGTTTTTAGTTGGTCGATATTATTTGAGAATTTTCGATTATCGGTTGTTTACTATCAATCGAAGCGTATGGATTGTTCTGTTGGTATCCATGGAAGCTTCCATTCCAAATAGGGTTGTATGACGTGAGACAGTGATGATGAAATTAATTCTGATTGGTTGAGGTGTGTCACGTGGGGGGTATTCTCGCTCTTTCTGGAGTTTAGAGAGACTGTATATATATAGTGCCGCACTGTTTCAAAAGGTGGTTTTTTGAGTGTGTTGTTGATAGTGTGTTGAAAGTAAAAAGTTGAGAGTGGAAAAAGCTATTGTATGCAGTTGTTGATGTTTGCTGAATAAAAGTGGAAAACTTCATACGACGACTCCTGACTTGTTGATGATTGAATGGGCTGCGTGGATAAACGAATCAGAGTTACACCTATCAGGATTTTAAGCATCGGGGCTGAATCAAATACTGATAGAGAAAAAACAACATCGAGTGTAACATTTTGGGGGCCAAGCTGTGATTCACTCCATCATGGGAGGTCACCTAGGCATCAAGAAGACGTCAGACAGAATCCAGGCGGTGTTCTACTGGCCAGGACTTCATGCGGACGTCAGCCGTTTCTGCCGATCATGTGACATTTGCCAGAAGACCATACCTCGAGGAAGGGTTCCTAAAGTGCCTATGTAGAGGATGCTTCTGATCGACCGACCTTTTAAGATGCTGGCCTTAGACCTAATCGGCGAAATAAGACCTCCGAGTGAAGAAGGGCATCGGTGGGTACTGACTTTAGTGGACTATGCGACTCGGTACCCAGAAGCAGTGCCTCTGAAGAAGATTGACACTGAAACTGTTGCAGAGGCACTGGTGGACATGTTCAGCAGACTTGGAGTGCCTGAAGAAATTCTGACAGACCTCGGGACGCAGGTCGTCTCTGACTGCATGAAGGAGGTCAACAGACTGCTGAGCATCCGGCATTTGACTGCGACGCCTTACCATCCGATGTGCAACGGGCTCGTCGAAAAGTTCCATGCTACGCTGAAGTCCACCATGAAGAAACTGTGAGCGAGCAGCCCAGACAATGGCATCGATACATCAACGCCTTACTGTTCGCCTACAGAGAAGTGCCGCGGGAGTCCACCGGCTTTACTCCGTTCGAGCTGTTGTACGGAAGAACCATTAGAGGGCCGATGCACATCCTGAAAGAACTGTGGACGAAAGAAGTAGAGACCCCAGAGGTGAAGAACAGCTACCAGTACGTGTTTGAGCTACGTGAGAAGCTTAAGCAGACTCTCGAGATAGCCAGAGAAAACCTGAAGAAGTCCCAGGACTGTGGAAAGCACTACTATGATCGTAGGGCTGTGAATAGGAAGTTTAAACCTGGCAACAAAGTGCTGGTGCTGCTACAGTACCTACTGATCATAATAAGTTGCTGATGCAGTGGAAAGGCCCGTACGAAGTGGAGACCGTGGTGGGGATCAACGACTACAAAGTGAAGGTCGGCCAGCATTCCAAGATATACCACGCCAACCTCCTTAAGCTGTAAGTGGAAAGGCCATAAGAGACTGTACACGCAGCAACAGCAGCTGAGATCGACGACAGCTTTGACAGCGAGGAACTGTTGGAACTTGGAGACTTCCACAGCAAAGAAGGCATCGATGATGTTGAGCTAGGACCAAGCTTGACGGAAGGTCAAAAGATAGAGCTCAAGGACTTTATGGGCGAGTTTCCCCAAAACTTCAGCGATGTCCCAGGCTCTACGACTTTGGTCGAACATGAAGTCCACCTCACTTCAAATATTCCCGTTCGATCCAAACCCTTCCCGATCCCTTTCAAGGCCCGTGAATCCTTGAAGAAAGACATCGATGAGATGCTGAAGATGGGCATCATCAGGGAGTCCAGTTCACCCTACGCGTCCCCTGTCGTGGTCGTGAAGAAGAAGGACGGGAGCAGCAGAGTATGCATCGACTACAGAAAGGTTAATAAGATCAACGCCTACGACCCTGAGCCGATGCCTACCGCAGCAGACCTCTTCCGCCAATTATCGCGAAGTAAAATCTTCTCAAAGATTGACCTCAGCAAGGGTTATTGGCAAGTCCCCGTGCGTTAACAGGACATACCAAAGACTGCTTCTATAACTCCTGATGGGACGTACGAGTGCCTAAGGATGCCCTTTGGCATGGTCAACAGCGGAGCTACCATGAAGAGAGGAATGAGGAAGATGCTCCAAGGGATGGACAACGTCGTGTATTACTGGGACGACCTGCTAGTCCACACCCACACCTGGAAGGAGCATCTGCAGACCTTGAGGGAGCTGTTTTACCGCCTCACAGAAGCCAACCTGACCGTGAGACCCAGTAAGTGCATTCTGGGAACCGACAACGTCGACATCGTCGGACATTCGATGGAAGAAGGAGACAACGGAGGATGCACTGACTCCAGGAAAGCCCATGAGATCACTGTCTTTGACCCTGGGCCGATGACGACAGTAACGGACGAGGGCAAGAACATCGACTGTGTAGATGAACTGAGAACATTGACAGTATCCAGAGAGACTAAAATAAGTTTTAATTTTGGACTTTGTTTGTTCGTTGCGTCTCAACGTTGTTGAAAGAAATTAAGTAAATTTCTTCTTGAGTGGGGGGGGGGGGGGGGGGGGGGGGTTATGTTACGTTGAGACGCGCATGATGGTGCGTGTGAAATGCGCACGATATTATGTGTGACGTGCGCGATAGATCGGTTCGTTTTATTTTGCAACGCATGCAGTAATAGACTGTATTTATCTTTGATTTGATTTTGCGTTGTTATTAGTAGAGGCTTTGTGTAACGTTGGTGTTTTTAGTTGGTCGATATTATTTGAGAATTTTCGAGAATTGGTTGTTTACTATCGATCAAAGCGTATGGATTGTTCTGTTGGTAACCATGGAAGCTTCCATTCCAAATAGGGTTGTATGACGTGAGACAGTGATGATGAAATTAATTCTGATTGGTTGAGGTGTGTCAGGTGGGGGGGTATTCTCGCTCTTTCTGGAGTTTAGAGAGACTGTATATATATAGTGCCGCACTGTTTCAAAAGGTGGTTTTTTGAGTGTGTTGTTGATAGTGTGTTGAAAGTAAAAAGTTGAGAGTGGAAAAAGCGATTGTATGCAGTTGTTGATGTGTGCTGAATAAAAGTGGAAAACTTCATACGACGACTCCTGACTTGTTGATGATTGAATGGGCTGCGTGGATAAACGAATCAGAGTTACACTTATCAGGATTTCAAGCATCGGGGCTGAATCAAATACTGATAGAGAAAAAACAACATCGAGTGTAACACCCACCATTGGCGATATGTCAGACGGGGATAGCCGTCCAAGGAAAGAGGGATAGATAGATAGATGCTCAGTGCTTATAGGGTCCAGCGGACTGCCAAGAGCCGAATCAGGACCACAAGGGAAGAGGGGGTTAGGGACCTAAATGAACCCTGAATCACTACAGTAATTATTTCGCTAAGATGACCAGTAGACTATAAAAAAAGTCCACTTTTATTTTGCCCACTACGGGAATCGAACAAGGGTCATCAATTATTATTATTATTATTATTATTATTTTTTGGAGGATTTTTATAGCGCACTTATATCGCCGTACTTGACCAGACTCTAGGCGCTGGCCGATACAGGATCTAACTCAAACCGCCGAGACACCCACCCGCAGCCTTTGGGCGCATGGTCTGACGCCCGGACAACTGAGCACTATCCTGGCCAGCAAGGGATGGGGGATAAGGACCAAGTGCATGCTGGGTGTGCTCTTGTCACCCGCACTCACCCGTCTAGGACATGAGCGTCAGGATCTTTAAAGTCCGTTATGATGGAATGTATGCGACACACAGACTAGACCTCGGTTTATATTCTCATCCGAAGGAGTAGAAAACGGGCGTAAAGTGTCTTTTCCAGGGAAACAACACAATGGCCCGGACAGGGCTCGAACCCGGGACGTTCAGATCCGCAAGCCAAAGCACTACCATTAGACCACCGTGCCAGATGAAGGCTTTACCACTGAGTTACGGTTGTGGAGTAAGACATTTAATAGGCTGCTTTACTGACTGTGAATTAAAAAAAAACAAGTCCCCTATATGCTCTTAGTGTCCGGGGACTTTAATCTATCCACTGAACTGTGAATAAATGACTATAAACGGTAGCTGCGTTTTCTCATTAGGCGAACCGCCCCAGGATAGGCAGTGCTGGAGTGACAGACGCAGTGGTTGACATGATCGCGGACAGCTGCATCTTTCAAGAGGACAACCTGTTCCTCAGGAGGCTGGCCTACCTGGAGACACGCGATGGCTCCGACGGCAACACCTACGGCATACCCAACTACAATGGCGGGGTTTGGCAGGTGAGATAATTACAACAATTATTGTTTTATAAAACTATTTGTGTAGTAATAATATTATAGGATACACGACAATGATATAGGCAACCACTCAAGAGGCTGACCTACCTCGAGACACGCGATCGGAGACGTTGATGGCAAAACACCTACGCCATTCCAAATAGCGGGAGGAATTTGACAGGTGAAATAATTGTAATAATTTGTTTGTTAATATAATTTTAATAATATTCGAGAACCCCCCCCCCCTTCCCCAGGCAGTGGTGGCAGGTCACGAAATGACGCAGCAGCTAGTAGCGGTGTTGCAGTGGAGGTTGTGATGATGGCGATGGTGGTGTTGGAGTCGGAGGTAAGTTTTTATTTTGACAGCGATGCAATGAAAAGTTAGCGTGATTGCTGCATGTCAACGCGTGTTTAACTCAAATCAGTTAAGTCAATTGAAGCCAATTATCGTTGTTGCAGGAGGCGAGAGGAAAGAAGACAAGGAGATGAAACACAGCCGAATTTTAAAATAAAAAAAACACCAAACAAACAACTTTCTCAACATATATAATTCTCTAAAAACGCTTCCTCTTGATGACAAGCTAGCCCCGAGTTACCTATAATAAAAGCGCCACAAAACGTTTACGATTGCTTGGCACGAACTATTTTTCTTCTGGCCAACGCTTTAAAAGTGGCGCATCATATGTTGACTGCAAAACAGTCAATCAAAGTGAAGTCGGCCGAAAGTGAAAGTTACTGTCAATCACACTGACGGCACAACCTTAATATCAAATATAAATACTAATTAATAACGACTGCACATAAATATAATTATTTCGTCAAATAACAAGTACATAAATCTTACCAGACTGTAAATGACAAAAGTCCTCCCTTGCTATTTCACAACGGGCTCTCTTAGATACTAGCCATCGCATTACGGAAGTGACGTTGCGTATCTAAAAATAAGTTTTCACCTCCACGTGAACTTTGCTTTGCTTAAGCCTACATATCTCGCTCATCTTTAAGTACGCTTGCTTATTTATATTTAATAATAGGGTTAGGATTAGGGTTAGTATCTAATTTTCAGCGAAAAGGGCGTCTTACATACGCAACGTCACTTCCGTAATGGGGTGGCATCGCCGTTCGCAAATCAAAAGCCCGCCACTCTGACTGCCATCTTTTTCTCTTCGCAACCTTTCGAGATCGCTATAGAACGCTCTCTAGCGTCTCCGCGAACAGAGGATTGCCCAGACTTTCCGCCAAAATAGTTTCATAGCGTTACGTAGCGCTATAACTGCCCTGTTGGTCCGAAGTGAGTTTGTAAGAGTGTCACCAAAACAGTATCAGCCAGCGCCTTGAGAAGCTCTTGAGCTGAAAAAGCGTTGCATAAGAACGATTAACTAAAATATTTTTTTAAAGTATATTGACTGCATCCATTCAATCATCAATGACCTTTTGAATGAATTGCGATGCAAATTGTTGCCCTGTAGGTGGATCAGTACATGTTCGCCGCTACCCAGAGCAACAGCCTTGCATTGCAAGCCAAATACGCCGCTATCAGGGATGTCTTCGGCATTAACTGGTTGTCCGTGACTTGGGAAGACCTTCTGAAGCCCCTATACTCTGGATTAGCTGCTGCCCTCTACACTGTTGTGCAGGTGAGTTGTAGTAGTAGTAGTAGTAGTAATAGCAGTGGTAGTAGTGGCAACAGCAATAGTAGTAGTAATAGTAGTAATAGTAATAGTAGTAGTAGTGGTAGTAGTAGTGGCAACAGCAATAGTAGTAGTAATAGTAGTAGTAGTAATAGTAGTAGTAGTAGTAGTAGTAGTAGTAGTAGAAGAAAAAATAGTCGTAGTAGTAGCAGTAGTAGGAGTGAACATGCGCTTTAACTGAATTTCTTTGTGAAAAGCGATTCTGTGCAACTGCAGATGATGATGATGATGATGATGATGATGATGATGATGATGATGATGAAGATGATGATGATGATGATGATGATGATGATGATGATGATGATGATGATGATGATGATGATCTCTGTTCTCATCAGGGTACTATCCCGACAGACCTAGAACAGCAAGGAACGTATGCGCAAACCAAATACCACGCCAGAGACACCGCCTTCAACTACACCAGAATCATCAACCAAATCCCAAGTAAGGGTCATACAATACAGCAATCGGGCATTGCGAGCGAGGAATTTTGATGATGAGACTGCTGTTGAAATTTACAATCCTATCCTATCCTATCCTATCCAATCCTATCCTATCCTATCCCGTAACTCAAAGGTCGTTGGGGCACCACAGATGATCGTTTAACGAGCGTACTCCATCTTTCTCTGTTCTGAGCAACCCTCATGGCTTCGTTCAGTGTCAAGCCAGTCCACTCTCGAATGTTGTCCTCCCACCTCTTTTTTTGTCTCCCTCTTCTTCTGCCCCCTTGCACCGTGCCTTGCAGGATATTTTTTGCAAGGCCTGATGCTCTGGTGCCGTGGCCATAGTATTGGAGTTTTTGTTTATTCACCACTATGAGCATGTCATCGTGTTGTCCAATGGCTTGTGTGATGGTCTGTCAAACTTCGTCGTTGGTGATGTGCTGGGTATAGCAAATGCCCAAAAGTCTTCTGTAGCACCTCATCTCCATGATTTGTATTCTTCGTTGTAGATCTGTTGTGAGGGTCCATGTTTCGCAATGGCACCAACACGGACATCACAGTCCAAGGACAATCCCTCAACACGGTGCATAGCTTCAAATATATAGGAGCCATTATATCAGACTATGGGTCCCGACAGGAGGTCCTCTCCAAGATCGCACAAACAACTGTTGCACTGACTAGGTTGAAGCCCATTTAAACAGATCAGTCTACATTCCAAGGTAAGGCTGCTGCGCTCCCTTGTCATCTCCATCTTCCTAAACGCTTGCGAAACATGGACCCTCACAGCAGATCTACAACAAAGAATACAAAACATGGAGATGATGTTCTACAGAAGACTTCTGGGCATTTCCTATACCCAGCACATCATCAACGACGAAGTCTGACAGACCATCACACAAGCCATTAGACAACACGATGACATGCTCACAGTGGTGAAGAAACGGAAACTCCGATGGTATGGCCACGTCACCAGAGCATCAGGCATTGCAAAAACCATCCTGCAAGGCACGGTGCAAGGAGGCAGAAGATGAGGGAGACATAAAAAGAGTTGGGAGGACAACACTCAAGAATGGACTGGCTTGACACTGAGCAAAACCATCAGGGTTGCTGAGGACAGAGAAAGTGGAGTACGCTGGTTAAAGGATCATCTGTGGTGCCCCAATGACTTTCCAGTTACGGGATAGGATAGGATAGGATGTTGGAGCGAGAGAGAGAGTAATTTAATTAACAATTACCTTTTTTTTAAAAGTATTTTGCGATTTTTAAGTCTGCCCAAGGGAGGACAACCAGACCATCGACATCGCCTTCGTGCTGGATTCCACAATCTCTGCCGCTGACTTCACACGTATGCGAGACTTCGTGGCCACCGTGGTGGAAGGTTTGTCTGGCGACATCCGGGTTTCTGTTTACCAGGCTGGACCCAACCACTGCATTCAGATGAACGTCCGTTTTGAAAATTATACCAACCTCGCTCAGGTTTGTGTTGGGGTTTCATGTTATGTTAAAAAGTGGGAATGATCGAAAGGATTTAGCTCTGCACTGACATTTGCCAAGTGCTCCTACGCCCAAAATGGCGATGGTCTCCGTGCAGATAAAATCACGGCAAAAATTGTTTATACTCTTCGTGTTGTTTGATTATTTAATGTAATAACTCTTATATAGCGCTTTTGAAGCTCACGAGCTGCTCATGAAATAGCGGTCTGGGGTCTATTTCTACTACTGGCTGCACTATCGTTCGTTGCTGTGACTAACAGGCAACGATACTCTGAGATTTGCACGGACGCTATTAGTTTTACCGTATAATATCACAACAGTTCTCGGCCAGGTCTAAAGGCCTATATTTCGTCGCAGTAACGTATGAATGAACGTATGAGAACAGGTGCACGGAAAATGAATGCAATCGAAATAATTTAAATTCAAACTTTGTAGATCTACATTTGTGTCTTAAAAATTAATCAAATGTCATCAAATGCAATTTGGAAATAACATTTCACGCAACAATAAAGAGAATACTGAAGGCTTAAACTTTCAAAATATTTATTTACAGGCTATTAGCACGTAACTCTTCTTTCCAATCTACTCCTATAGTACAATAATAGGAGTAGATGGGCCTATGGTTTACCACACCCGCCCAAGATCTAAAATGTGATCTAATTGTGAATTTTATTTACAAGTTAATATTTTCCAATTATATGTTCGCTTGCAGGCAGCCAAAACTATCCGGGGTCTTCAACAGCAGTCGCCATCATCATGCCCGCAGCCGCACGGACAACAAGACACAGGTCGTGTCTTGACAACTGTTATGGGAGACGCTTGGTCACATGTCGCCTCTCGTCCAGTCAGCGCCAAGATGACAATCCTCCTCACACACCAGCCCGGCAGCAGCGACTCGACTTTGATGGTACGTCATTTAGGTATCGTTTGGGTTCGTTGGTCGATCAATTTAGTGTGTGATGGAGGATGAAGATGAATAGTTGGTTGAAAGGATGGACTTGTTGGGTGGATGGACTGGTGGATGGGATGGACTGATTAGTTGCAACATTAATTTTCCAGTGAGCAGCAGATAACGGTGTTGGTGGTGGTGGTGTGTGTTGTAGAGATGCCGAACTTTCAAAGCTTGGCAGTCGGACTGAGCTACGATTACCATTTCTATCATCTATTAATGTGACAGCAATGCACTATCCCACGTACACTCATCGTCACAATAAATAAACAGAAATCATGAATACCTTAGTCCTTTATAGATCGTCTGCTACAAAGAGCACATGAATTAACTCCTGCATAGGTTAGCTTATTGCCAAAAACGTGTAGTAGGTCATCCAGCACAATGCCGGTACTACGGTAGCTATGCAACAGTGGCATCACAGCACAGCCCTTTCTGGTTTAATTTCCGTCAAACTTCGGCAAAAATGTTGCAAACTCATTTAAAAAAAAATAATTAAAGTGTAAAAGTTTTCATGGAAAAACATTCTCTTATTCACTTCAAGTACTCAATATTTAGGCCTACCTGTTCTTCTAGGCCGCAGAGTCGTACGCCCGCAGTAACGGCATCTCTGTGATGACCGTGGGAGTGGGTCACCAAGTGAACAATCAGCAGCTGGAGAGACTAGCCACTGTTCCCAAGTGCAGGCACCATCTGTCCATCGACAGCTTCCAAGACATCAAGTTCTTCGTCCAGCTGATGCAGCGCACCATCTGCCATGGTAAGTTTCCTGACGTACGATCATGTTCAGAGATACAACCAGACATCGCTATAAGTACCACTCCGTGCGCTTTGAATGTGGGGCCGGGTAGCTCAGATGGTAGACCGCCTTACTACTACTATTAATAATAATAACGGATTTTTATATAGCGGGTACTCCAGCCTACGACCAGACTCACTGCGCTTTACATAGCTATTATATAAAAATACATGCACTCGATCCAACATCGCTTTTGCTACGATACACCAAAAGACGGAACAGTAAAAGTAAAAACTATTTACAACTATGTACAAAAAAGACAAAAATAGAATAGCAAAAACCTATTCACAGCTATTTATATGCCCGGTTAGACCCAGGAAAGGAAAACAGTATAAATATTTACAGCCACTATAGTATGATGATGATGATCATTGTTGTCAGGAAGGCGACATGGTGATCGTCCTTAACGCTGGTGCAATAGGACGTTAAGCTTCGTTGTTCCTCCTTCGTATCCGAAATGTCCCTGATTGGAATCCCAGATTGGCCAACGTGTGACCATATTATTTTCCCATTACTATGACGGCCTATTGACGCCAAAACCTAATAATTACAAATATCATGAGATAATTACAATTATCAAGGGATAATTACAATTATCATTGAAAAGTTATAAATATCTTCACAAGATCATGTTTAATTTTCAGTTTTGGCTCTAACAATCCACCTGGACATGCGATGAAACCGAAAATTGAAATTATCAAATAATAATTACAATTTTCGCTTCATAATTTAAATCTTTACGTGATCATGCTTAATTCTGACTAAGGCTGCTTACAAGCACCAAAACGTGAATTTATCGTGATAATAGTAGGCTACTTAACACGTGTTCTGTGTAACTCACATTATGACGGCCTACTAGCGCCAAAACCTAATAATTACAAAATATTATGTGTTAATTACAAATATCAACGACATATTTACAATTACCACGTAAAACTTGTAATTATCGAGTGAAAATAACAATCTTTGGTTTTGACCCATTTCCAGACGGATTGCTAGAGCCAAAACTGAAAATTAAACATTATCACGCGAAGATATTTGTAATTTTTCCAATGATAATTGTAATTATCCTTTGATAATTGTAATATTCCTATGATATTCACTATTATCTCATGATATTTGTAATTATCAAGTTTTGGCGCTAGGAAGGCATGGCAAATACTGATGATTATTAATTAACAATGTAGATTACCGGTATCTCTGTAAATTACACAGAACACCTGTTAAATTCAATTATTTCATGATAATGGTAATTCTCGGTTTCACTTTACCATCAACTGGTTCGCTGGTGTCATATCAATGTGACCGTAAGTCACCTACACGCTCCGGTGTCGTATGACTATAATCTACTATTATTGAATGCTAACTGAACTAGTAGGCCTACATATTACCCTTTCCATTGGAGAAGAGTGTATGTACGTGTTTTTGTTTTGTGGTTGTTGTTTTGTCAGCGGGGAAAATCAGAAAATACAAACATGTGGGGGTTTGTGGCCGTGGATTTTTAGTAGTGATTCCTGAAGTTGCAAGAGCACTGATTAATTCCCTACAATAATAAGAAGAAGAATTACATGTTTATTGTAAACATGCTCTAACAATTATATGGATTTGACAATAATTATTTATCAATCGCTTTTTTCAGAGCCCATGATAGCAACTGGTATGGTTCACTGTCGCATCGAGGAGTGCAGAAACGTCGCTTTTCCCATCCTGTCCCCAACCACAACCCTCATTGTAAGTTGTGAAAGTAGTGCACCACAGCTTGGTAAACAAATTAAATGATTAACTGTTTTTCTATGCTGTTGAATAGCGTCGAGAATGTTGTTTCTTTCTATAAGTTAACCACTGGGCTTCATAGGTTCGATCTGGACAATGTGTTACCTATCCTATCCCGATTGTGGCACCACAGATGATCGTTTAACCAGCGTACTCCATTATTCTTTGTCCTCAGGAACCCTCATGGCTTCGTTCAGTGTCAAACAAGTCCATTCTCGAATGTTGTCCTCCCAACTCTTTTTCTGTCTCGCTTTTATTTTGCCTCCTTTCACATTGCCTTGCAGGATGGTTATAGCAAGGCCTGATCCTTTGGTGATGGCGTCATGCTAGAACTGATGGGTCTCCATTTGGTTTGTGGTTGTAGAGGTCAGAGCAGTACTCTGTCCATCTATCGAAGAATTCTTGTTCTTCTGTAAGGCATATGCCAAACTTGCTTTGGATCGTGGAGACCTTGGGCTGTTTAACACTTGTCAGCCGCTTTACAGTCTGGTAGGCCTTCTTGCTGTTGTTCTTGTTCAGACTGTTCTCGACTTCCTGGCATTGATCTTTTATCCAGTTCTCCTTTGCTGTGAGCATGCCTTTTCGGATGTCATTGTTAAATTTTCGGTAGGCATCAGCGCCTTGTGAGGTGTTCTTTTTCTTTTTCATCTCTCTTCTTTTATCACACATGTCCAAAAGTTCAGGGGCGATCCACGGCTTTTTCTTTGGACGGTGTTTGCCAAAGATCTTAGTGGCGGCATCTGTAACAGCTCAGTTGAAGGTGGTGGTCATGGTGTTGACATCTACTTCACCAGCTCCCAAACTGAGCAGTGGTGCAAATTTCCCTGCAATTGCGGTTTGGAATATTTCTGCCACCTCCAGGTCTTGCAGTTTGTCCAGGTCGAACTTCAGTCTGGTGCACTTTTCTGTGTTTACTCTCTTCAAGTGGAGCCGGAAGGACATCACCACGAGATCGTGGTCACTTCCGATGTCTGCTCCTGGAAAAGTGCCTGCCCTGCCAATGTTGATGCTTGATCTAAAGCATGTCTTGACCATGATGTATTCAATCTGGTTGTAATGCCACGCGCTGAGACAGTGCCATGTCCATCGTCTGAATTTTTTTGTGGAGACCAAGCGTTTTGCCAGTAACAGATTGTTGTATCTGGCAAACTCCAAGAGTCTGAGACCCCTGTCATTTATCTCGTTGTTGCAGTGGGATCCACATGTGTCTCCCCAGTTGTGGTGCGCATCTTGGCCAACCTTGGCATTCCAGTCGTCTTGCACTATGACTATGTCCTTCTTCAGCACTTGGTCAAGGATAGCCTGTAGGTGTTCATAGAAATCCTAGGCTTCGCTGTCGTCATATCCTGATGTTGGGGCATAGATCTGGATGATGGTGATGGTTTAAAGGGGCTGCTCTCAGACGGATGGTAATGAGTTTACTGGAGACTGGGTGGCAAGAATCTGTGGACCAAGAATCCAACGCCGTGTTCGTGCCTGTCCTCTACCGCTAAAATAAAGCTTGTGGCATTTTTCGGTCGTTGTTTCACCTATGCTTTCCCAGCGCGCCAGCGCAGTTCGCTGATACCTAAGATGTTCTATCGATAGTGGTCCAGCTCGTGGGCAAGTTCTTTAATTTCTCCTCCGCAGTTAGGATCCGCACGAGAGACAACAATGCGTTGAACGACAGAATAATCATAATGTTACTATTACTATCGGCATTACGCTTAATATAGTAAATCTTGACAAGCTAAAGAATATATGTTCATTGTCCTCATTGACACTGAAAATATGATTTCGCAATGAATAGACTCGGAGACAACTCATTTGAAGTGTATTTTAAACCCAAATTGACACTTTTTAAAATATTATGTTGGTCTCCTAAGAGCCTGGATATGCTTCCAAGTTTTAAAATTGATTTCAACTTAAATTGATTGCTTTTTTGCGCTTTTTAATTATAAAATTATAGATTCAATATTGATAACTATCTTCACTTGCTGGTCATGACCGTATGGTTTATTTGGTCACGCAGACCAATGTGACGTGCGATGACGGGAGAGTCTACGTCACAACTCGCATGACCCAACCAGGGCGAGGTCACGAGGACTACACGAGTATCGTAGATGGCATAACGGGGCCAAATTATGTCACAATAGTTGATGGCGTCGGCAAGTTCATCTACGCAGACTTTTTCCCCATGGGAGCCAGCGACCCATCTTGCATCGTCACCATGTCTACTGTTAATGGTGTCGTTGGTTAGTAATAAAAGACGTCTTATTAATAGCATTCATGGTGAATTGTTAAAAGAGCAGGCTTTTCCTCTAAAGTCATTGAAGAAGCTGAAAGTGAAGGAGAGTATGTTTCTTATTTCTTTTCCTATATTGATCAAAGTTAAAAAATTTTTTAAAGGTTTTAATAATAATAATAATGATAATAATAATAGAGGTATTTATATAGCGTTTTTTTGTAACCATAGATCAGTTCAGTGCACAGTTCTCACGCATTCACACTAAACGTTAACATCCAAATACATATGAAATTAAATCAGACTTGGAGCGCTCAGAAATGTTAACTTCAGTTTTGATATCCACAGAGCATTTGACAACAAGTTTTCTGCGCATGCCTTGCTGTGTTTTGAGTCCTGCTTTATAATAATATGAGGTTAATTTTTTCTAATGGAAATCCATAGCTATTTCGCATGACGGTCAATCAGAATTACGTAGCATCCTTAAATTTTAAATTTAATAATAGGATGGGTGTACCCCAGGGATATTTTTAATAATCATTCTGTTAAATTATCTTCCTCATGCTATACAATAGCTATTCACAGTAGCATTTGGCTAAACAGTCTTCAAGGTATTAGAAGGCGGCAATCTAATGGAAAAGAGAATAACTCAAAATGGGTTACCGCAGAGTTTTATTAATTGACTTAAGATGAAATAAATAAGTAATATGTAGAATGTGAAGGATTAAGCTGATGTGGTCACACAGTTGTCATACAAGTATATATTTTAGAGTTTTTTTGTGTTAGGTTTATGTGATTATTGCATTAGTTTTATTTTATTTTATTTTATTTTCAGGTCCGCCGGTTGGTACCGTGCCATGTGATGGTAAGTGTGGTTTCTTGATGTAAGAAACACGTACAATGTCATAGAAATCAAAGCATGCAGTATCTATATTTTGATACGCACTAAGATTCCTTGATAACTATTATTATTATGATAAGAAGCAGTCAGTAACAAGAACTTCACAGTAAGCTGCATTTAACAATTTGATAATCTCTTCACTTTTTAGTTAGTAGACGTACTGTATGAGAACAATCTTTTTTTTTCTTTTTTTTAAAACTGTATTTATTGTAATGATGCTTGTTACTATTTTATTAACTGTATTCACCAACATGACTTAGAAATTTGTTATTTGTGTACAATACGACAAGGGCGTGTCTTTATTATTGAATTTTTATCCATCAGACTGGAAATACCCAACATTCAATCCTTGCCAGAATAACAACCGCCAGACCTCACGTTTCCCGTACGACAGAGACAGCGGCATGTTTATTCAATGCGATCTGCAGAATGAGATGTACCTTACCAAGTGCCCACCTGGTTTGTTTCAGTTTAGTTTAATCGAACACAGTTAAATGTATGCTATGTGCAGAAAATGTGAGAAAACAATGCTGTCTTGAAGAAAATTTGATATAAGTTGGGAAGGATGTATAATACCGGTGTTGTTGTTTTTTTTTTTTTTTAAGTTTAAATGTCATTATTTAAAAGCACTTTTATCCATGATCTCAGTTTATAGTTTTAATTGTGTAATCAGTTTTCAGGACTTTTACAAATCCTTTTTGGGGTAACTGACAAAATCGGAGTGCGTGTGTCAAAACAACGTGAATGGTCATTTCCACTTTACATGACTGTATCTCACAAACACACTAAAAATGTTGTGGAAAGTCTGACAAAAATCCCTAAAACACCGTTGTCATTATAGAAAAGGATTTCATTTACCCCATGTTCACCAGGTTAAACAATACATGTTGTGGCAGGAACAGGTTGTCATGTCCTGTCTTGGGAAAGAGGATTGGAACAGTGTCCCTCACTAGATAAGCCTATTCAATTGGTTTGGCCTTTTTTGTGTTTGTAAGGGTTAGGCCCACGTTGCAAGGCTCATCAAACGTAAGAAAATGTATTGACCAAGTACAGGTACAAGACTGGTATTTATCAATGTGTCTGGAGTTGCATGCTGACGATTTGTTTTCAGACGCTCCTTACTACAGCGCAGACTGTGAAGTGTGCGTCGGAGGACCCAACAGCTCCACCATCTCTGGCTGCCACGGGAACACGCCCCAGCAGCCGGTCAACACGCCGTATTGTGGCTTGAAGGAGAACCCATGCACGCAGGCTAACATTCTGCAGCAAAACTTCTTCTTCGCCTGCCCCATCGATGAGACCATGTACCTGCAGTGTAACACCTGGGGACACGCCTATATCCAACAGTGCCCTGAACACGAGGTATTTCAAAAAATATTTTATTAATTAATTATAATAATGTTCGTCATTTATAAGGCGCCTTAGCCTAAGGATCAAGGCGCTGGCCGATACAGGATCTAACTCAAACCGTCCGAGACGCCCACCCGCAGCCTTTGGCGCATGGTATGACGCCCGGACAACTGAGCACAATCCTGGGCAGCCAGGGATGGGGGAGAAGGACCAAGTGCATGCTGGGTGTGTTCTTGTTACCGGCACTCACCCGTCTAGGACATGAGCGTCAGGATCTTTAAAGTCCGTTATGATGGAATGTATGCGACACACAGACTAGACCTCGGTTTATACTCTCATCCGAAGGAGTAGGAAAACAGGAGTAAAGTGTCTTTCCCAGAGACACAACACAATGGCTCGGCCAGGGCTCGAACCCGGGACCTTCAGATCCTCAAGCCGAAGCACTACCATTAGACCACAGTGCCTCCTTAATTAATTTATTTATTTATTTATTTATCCATTCATTTATCCATTAATCCATTTAATTTTGTTATTGCTATTGAGATGTAGATTTGTGTTTGTCACAAGCAGACCCGTTCACCCCTCACTATTTGAGCTTTTGCTTGTTTAGCAGTAGTAAAACTTAGAAGGTTACTGTAGTCTATAGCAGACGATTAAGGTATAACTGATGTGTACGCACACAATGCGAGCTGACGCGAGCCGTTTAGTGACATCATCGCGGCATACGATGGTGGTTCGAACTTTATAGCCACTTAGATTATTCCAGCCAATCGGGACACAGGTAGAGCGTTTAGAACCAGTTCTGGCTGATTCAGTCCAAGACAAGTATAGTCCAGTTGTGTGGAAAGCTTAGGAGAGTACACAGCTACTTCCTAGCAAAAATCTCTCCACTGATAGAACAGGGAAGCAGTGCTTGTTGAATTTTTGAATTCAATCAAGTAGCCACGAGCTGACATTGTCGAACAGGTAAATTAACATACTTCTGTTTCATCGTGATGTATTTATATTATTGTTGAAATTATGTTTGTGGAATTTGCTATGCATAGATTTTAATTGTTAGTCCGACTTTGCCTTACCACGTGGAGAAGCCGAACACGTGTTAAGCACGACCGGTTTTAATAATAATAATAATAATAATACAGGATGCTATACGCGCCTTACCCCAAATCATTCAGGCTCAAAGCGCGGCGACCTATACCAACATACACGCTCACCTGTCTCATCCACCCTCACACATACCAAACACACATCCATCACTCAAACAGGTGGTGTAAAGGCAGGAAGATCGCTATTAGAAGACGGAAAGAAAATCGAATTTTTATTTTTGAAATTTTTATATTGACTGCGTCCTGTACCATTATTGAAGGGAGGGAGGAAACCGGAGTGCCCGGAGAAAACCCTCGGTGACCTCAATAGTCTCGTACTAAGTCACATACGTTCGCCCCTTGCGGGAATCGAACCCGCGACCTTCGGCATAGGAAACCGGCGACTTATCCACTGCGCCACGAGGCCACCCCCCATTATTATTATTATTATTATTATTATTATTATTAAATTAGAGTGGGGATTCCAGTGGACCACCGACTTAGCAGAATGTTCGTCGCTTATGTATAGAGATGTGGAGCTATCACTGAGGGCTACTTTGGCTTTCAGTGAGACGCTCTGCACAGACCTATTATTCAGGGTTGTGCAGAATTTCGTCTCATATGTTACAGACGAGCAGGCAGGATATCGTGAGCCCAACTCAACAGAAAAGCAGACCCTAATCTACGAGTCGAGTTGGCTGCCGAGGTATCTACAGCATCGTGCGCAGATAGCCTCAAACGTCGTACCAAAAGTCAAAGACTACACGACGACCCAGCGTGTACCAGAAGCTACCTCAACACTGTGCTTCAAACACTCAACACTTCAGTTAAGTGCCAAGGAAACAGTGCACTAAAACTGTAGCAAAAGGACCACAGTAGTTCACTCTTCATGAACGCTAGTAGCCAGTGTCCTATGAAGAAAACATAGCTGCCTAGACTATCAGCAAGCGAACCATTCGCATTGACAATTGAACTTTTAAGTTATATTCGTACCTCGAAGATCGTGTATAGAGTAGAAGAAATAAATGTGTGATTTTAACTGTTATCAAGTGGCTGGACTACATATGATTCATAGCCGTGTGAAAGCTAGTGTGACAGTGATCTTTTACCATTTTTCTATCTATCTCTGTACCCCAGCCTTAACACAGACCGAGCTAAACAAATAAATGTATTAAAGTAATTCACCGGGTGACTCACTAGCAGGTCCCATTGAATAGACGTGAGGGTTACAGCATTCCATTTTGCAGATCCCAGCAACAAATAAACCCCACGTTACAGTGTTGACTGTTTGTACACCACAGTGTCATTTCTTTACAGAGATAACAAATTTGTCTTATCTTATCTTGTTTATCCATACGTCTTTCCATATGTCTTTAAAGAAAATTTAATTTCGTTATTTTATGTGTTGCTTAAATTGCGGGGGTGGCCTAGCAGCACGTACGGTTGATGGTTTCCTTGGCCGAAGGTCGCGAGTTCCAGCCCGCGTAGGATGGACTTACGTAACTTATGTACCAGACTGTTCAGGACACTGAGAGTTTTCTCCCCTGCGTACTCCGGTTTCCTCTCTCCCTTCAATAATGGTCTCGGATGCAGTCAATCCACATTTCAAACTAAACATTATTTTTCTTATGCCTTCTATAATATCGTTCTCTTCTGATCGCCGCTCATTGAGTCCGATTAAAGAGAAAGCCTGTAAGAGCACCCTGTATTATTATTATTATTATTATTATTATTATTATTATTATTATTATTATTATTATTATTATTATTATTATTATTATAGTGTTAGTATTAAATTATAGCATCTTTGGCGTGAGAGACTAGTGGCTAGGGCATGCACGAGGTTTGTGTTTTAGTTAAATAAGTAATTACCAGCCTAGATACTGCATGAATAGGCGACTTTCGCTCACGTTGTTTTGATAGTTTGTGTGTGCGTGTGTGTGTGTGTGTGTGCGTGTGTTATTCAATGGTAAATTAAATATGAATTATCTTATCTAAATGTGCGAATTATTAAATGAAATATAAGTATTTGTCAAAGCTTGACATTGTTATCAATGAATAATTGGATAATAGGAAAATCATTTGGCAAGCATGGGCGTATTACAGTACAATTGAATACAATACAATACAATACAGTGCAATGCAACAAAATACTGTACATCTGTTTTACCTTAAAATGAATTAAAACAGGCACTGTATCACAGTTTAAAATTATATTAAGAATACACAAATATCTAAGCTTACTTCACATACATCTTTTAAACATCACCCAACACACTTCACTCGCAATGCTGAGAATTTCACACACAATAGTACAAGTACCATACACACACACACACACACACACACACACACACACACACACACACACACACACCCACACACACACACACATCCACACCCACACACACACACACACAGTGCAGTTGAACAAGCCAGGCAGTAAGTTACATGTCACAATGTATCACAGTGCACTGGAATCACACGGCTAGCAAAATAACAACAAGCAATGGATTATGACAGTATTAATCACATGAGTACTGGCTGTCATTGTTCTGTTCGTCTCTTCCAGGTGTGGCGAGAGGAGGCACTGACCTGCGAGTACCATAACACGGACTACAACCCATGCGGCACGATACCTGGAGAGAGATACTACCACTATCCACCGGACGCCACCCAGTTCATCGACTGCCCCGACAACGTCCCCATCCTGAAGCAGTGCATGTACGGTCTGGTGTGGAATCCGTTTGCCCACGTGTGCGACTACCCTAGAATCTCCACTTTCGCTCCTGACTCCCACCTGACTGTTCAGGTAAGATGAGAGCAGAGAGAGAGAGAGAGAGAGAGAGAGAGAGAGAGAGAGAGAGGGAGAGAGAGAGAGAGAGAAAAGAAGAAGAAGAAGAAGAAGAAGAAGAAGAAGAAGAAGAAGAAGAAGAAGAAGAGAGGAAGACAAGGGTAGTTTTTTTGTCATCATCATCATCTTCATCTTCATCATCATCATCATCATCATCATCATCATCACCATTATCATCATTACCACCGTCAGCACCACGATCGTTATTACCATCACCACCACTAGCACCACCGCCGTCATCGTCATCATCATCATCATCACCACAATCCTTCTGTTCCTCAGACACCTAACCCCTTGGCAGGGTTGCCGAGCTGGGGAGACGCTTTCGTCAAGAGCTGCCAGTCCGGCTTTTTCTACGACCCCCTAAGCCACACCTGCGTGGACGGCCCAGTCCACGTTGATGGTCAGCTGGTCGGTCGTTAGGGGCCAGCCATAGCGGCTTTGAAGTGGCCAGCCAGAGCAGCTAGCTTTAAGTGGTCAGCAAAGAGTCGCTTAGTGTAAATCCTCCCCTTTTCGTAATGAAGTTCTGCGGTCATATCCATCCAACCTAACCCACGTTGTCGGCTAAAGAAAGTCTTTGTTTTTCTTTGTGGGGTGAAAGCCTATACTTAAACTTTGAATGAATGAGTAAGTAATTGGTCAGCGCCATAGCCGAGTGAAGGAGTTTGACCCAAAAGCCATGTTCTTAAGTCGTCTCTCTCTCTCTCTCTCTTTCTTTCTCTCTCTCTCCCTCTCGCTGTAGTAGTGTAAGGTCATTTTCTTATTGGCTTCAAATTATTACAATAAATGCAAATGAGTTAATGGATTAAAAGAGTCGAGTGTTACAATCTTATTGTGTTGATAGTTTTTTACATTGCTCTCTCTCTCTCTCTCTCTCTCTCTCTCTCTCTCTCTCTCTCTCTCTCTCTCTCTCTCTCTCTCTCTCTCTCTCTCTCTCTCTCTCTCTCTCTCTGTCACGTTTATTATAGAATGTCTAATATAGTCTCACCGGTGAAGAAGAGAGAGAGAAAATGCGCGTGTGTGTGTGTGGATAGGTGGTAGTGGAGGGGGGGGGGAGGCTGCGCATGCGTGCGAGCAGTAACAAATTCACTCGAATATTAAAAAAAATTAAATTCAATTACATTTAGTTCGAAGTTTTATTTCTTAAATTGCATCAGATTTGTACAATACATTTCCGTGTGAATGAAAAAAAAAACTACCAAGAAACGAAACAAAACATAAAATTTCATCAAGTTATCATCAGAAAACTGAAACCTTTTGCTTATTTAAAATAAATGTACTTGAATGAACATTCTTTCATAGCGCACTTATCGGCTCAAAGAGCTGGTCAAAGCAAAAGATGAAAGAAGAAGATAACGATGACGTGATTTTCAATCTGAACATTGAATTTTGGCACCCAGACAAGCACCTGAGAAAAAAACAGTTGTCCCTGTAATTCCAAGCCCCACGTTGCACTGGTTACTTAGAAGCTGAAGGCATCTCCCTCTAAAAAGACAAAAACAAAACAACAAATAAAGAAATATAAGTTTATAAACAGGGCAATTAACCTTCAACACGTAATGTAATGTATAAATTTATGCGTGTCAGAAGCTCGCGCATGGCTTTAATCCATGGTATTAGTAGAACATGGAAAACAGCTACGCTGGGAGCAAGTTGTCTCCCTTAGAAAGTTGGCTCTCGTGCTAAAAAGGTGTACGTAAATAGAACGTAAAGTTGTTCTTTAGACGAAGGAACTTTAATTAGGGCAGCTAACTGTTCAACTCACCAAATAGTTTACCAATAAATATGATTCACACAGCCAAAACAATAAATCGGTCTTGTCAGCTATAATTTGACAGTTACTCAACCAATCTACTAATAAATAAAAACAGCAACAATCACGACTGCTACAACAACTACAACTACTACTACTATTAGGCTTACTACTACTTCTACTACTACTATTACTACTACTAAATTAATAAATTTATAAATTATTAAATAGGAAACATTTACATTTCTCAAAAATTGGGCTCAATGCGCATACAGGAAACGATGAACAACATTTGTAACACCCACAAACATCCCCCCACCCCCCACCCCACAAACAAACACACACACCCGGAAAAAATGAAAAAAAATCAAATATTAAAATAATCCAAGATAGAAAATGTATACAAAACAATACGTAAAAAAGACAAAATTTCAAATCTGGTGTAGTTTGAGTTAGATTCCATATTGGCCAGCGCCTTTGGCAACTTCAGCAGCTGGAAAAGCGCTATATAAGATCCAGTCAATACAGCACACTTACGCAGACGCACGGACAGACTGACAGACAGACGCACACACACAAACATTCACACACACACACACACAGAGTCGTGTAGAAAGGACGTTGTTATGACTTTCATGAAACTCTACATACGTTCCTTTGACAATTTTACAAATTTGTCCATTTTTGGAAGCTAACTCTAACCCTAACTCTAACCCAAACCCTTAACCTAACCTTAAGCCTAACACAGCCCTAACCCTAACGGAACACTGTTAATGGTTTTACGTCAAAATAACGGGGTCCGTCAAAAGAAACTACGTAGAGTTTCAAGTATTTGTCAAAGTAACGGCGTTTCTACCTACCCACCCACCCCCACACACACACCCACACCCACCCACACACATACACACACACATGGAAAAAATATTCCAAAAAAACAACAAACAACACAACTACAAATCAATCAACCAACCAAGGCAAAGCAATCATGTAGCCTGACCTGTCATGACGTTGGCTACAAACATTGGGTGACTGCCGATTCCACCGGGACGGTTCATGCCTTGCGCAACAGCCATGTGGCCCCACGGCCCGTCGAAGTCGTTGTTCACCGCCCTGACATCAGCATTATCGTTATCAACATCAGCAGTAGAAGTACCGTCGTCGTCGTCGTCATCATCATCATCATAATCATAATCACCAACACCACCGTCGCGTCATCCTCCTCAAAAATCTTCTTCCTGATCGTCACCACCATCAACATCATCATCATCGTCGTCATCGTCATTGTAGTAATCGTCCTCAAACTAGAGTCTTTGTTGTCTGTGTAATTATTATCATTCATTTTCTCATCGGATTCATCGACGTTGTCACCTTCAAAACATCTCCATTGCCATTCTCATTACCTCTGACTTTGCCACCATTTCTTTAACCATCACCACCATCATCTTCCTTATCATCATCATCATCATCATCATCATCATCATCATCATCATCATCATCATCATCATCATCATCATCATCATCGTCGTCGTCGTCGTCGTCGTCAAAACTATACATCAACTTACATCGCAGGTAAAATCATCTCCATCGGGTTGGCTGTAACAGAAACATGATGAGCCGTGTATTGCACACAAACATTACCAATGTTGGACTAAACAGGGATCCTATCTTAACCTATCCTGTCCCGTAACCCGGAGGTCGTAGGGGCACCACAGATGATCGTTTAACCAGCATACTCTATCTTTCTCTGTCCTCAGCAGCCCTGATGGCTTCGCTCAGTGTCAAACCAGTCCATTCTCGAATGTTGTCCTCTCACCTCTTTTTCGGTCTCCCTCTTCTTCTACCTCCTTGCACTGTGCAATGACAGGGATAGATAAGGATAATATATTTTTGTCAGAATCATGAGGTCTTAATCATCATTATGATCGGGGTCAACATCATGATCATCATCATCGTCGTCATCATCATCATCATCATCATCATCATCATCATCATCATCATCATCATCATCATCATCATCATCATCATCATCATCATCATCACTATCAACAACAAGACTTACATGTTGGCTGCATTTGCGGTATTGGGTAGGGAATTGCGGCAGCAGGTCTCCCTGTAGTAAGGCCAGTCACCCCTGCCCCTGTGTTCACAAAATAACGGACATTTCGCAACAAGTGTAAAGTGAACTAATGTGTATTACACACAACGGAGAATTCATACAGCACACTGCTTCTCAGCAAAAGCAAATACAGAACAAGTTGTAAAACAAATAAATTAAAAGTAATACATATATAAAATCTCAAAATTAGAACTACTAAAACTACATGTCCACAGCATCTACATACACACACCCATGTTTGCAATACATCACAACTGGGTTTATTTAAGAATGTAGGAATCGGAAAGTGTTCTTTTTTTTTTGACGGAAAGAACGCAAACTTCTTCTAGAAATGTAAGAATCTAATGCAAAAATGGCTCTTTCCGTCTAAAAAGTTGACCTAGTTCGTCTCCCATAGGCTGTGTACTTAAAACACCCTCATGCACTACAACTGCACTCCCATGCACTAAAAGAGCACTCCCGCGCACTTAGAAAAAAGTGGATTCCAAGCAAATAAACTTATTTGTTA